>CAUHTR010008027.1:0-139167 GCA_959609185.1 Schmidtea polychroa
TATATATCAATTATAATAGATAAAGAACTAACAAACTATTTGGATTTATTGTCAATCTTTAGAGTTATTTTATTAATATTTATTTTTAAACAACTGCGAACTAGAAGAACAGAAAATAGTTATACAAATAAATCAAAAATTTTTATTTCACTATCAATTCTTGTTATTGTTGCGATGGTTTTCGTGTGTTCAAATGTTTCATAATTAATGAAGTTAATATCTAATCGAGATAATTTTTAAGAAAGATTTTTGTAATTTTTTATGGGACACTTTTTTCTTTGATTCTGCACTTGCTCTCTTCTAAATTCAATTTCTAATCCTAAAATCGAAAATTTATTTATTAATCAAAATTCTATTTTACAATTTATTAAACAACAACTTATTAAAAACTAATAATTTTTAATATAAGGGAAAAAATGTTATTTCTTGACATTTTTTATTCCCAAAAATTCCATGCTTCATAAAAATTGCTTATAACTTCCTATCGAAGTGTGTTTTCCGGCATCCCCTATCAGATTTTTGCCACCTTTCAGTAGATTCCTATTGATAAGTATCTCATAGTATCTACATAAGAAGTATATGACTTCGATTTTTCTAAAGTCGCATACTTTTGAGTAAATCTAAAGTATTCTAGATTTCGCTAGAGATCAAGTGAATTGTGCGCATAACAAACCCACTGAAAACATTTGGGAGTGTATTATAAAGAAATGTCTATTCTGGGTTTTCGATTTTCCTCTAATTTTTTGAGTACTTCGCTATCTGGGCAATCATTTTGCTCCTAAAAGATCTTTTGACATTCTTTCTAATACATTAGATTATTTCATTTAATTTTAAACCACATCAGATGACATAATTCCCACATTCGCGACACATAATAGTCATCGTGCAAAAGATGCCATTCCATCGTAAATTTTTACACTGCATAAACTTAATCTTATTGAGTTGTTCTGTTTACAGATAGCTTATAAATTTTGCAATATTTATCATTTCGAATTACTTATTTTTACTAGTAATTTGATAATTTTTGAAAATGTATGTTTTGACTTGTCTGTAACGAGACACTTTTTATGATTTGACATTTTCTAAATTTTTTATGAATTCTGTTTTAAATGGATGATGATGAGTATGAGTGATCCAAGAGTTTTGAAAGATTATTGTGCAATAGGTTGATAACTTTGTAGGGACATAAAGCTAATTTGAATAAAGATTTTATTGTAAATCACATCGAAAGAAATCTTGGAAATATTTACTCCAGTTGTTAATGTTCCAACGAAAGCACGGACACTTGATAAGTACTTATTGTACTGAGATTGTTGATGATTTTGCATTTTGGCATGTAGACTACAGTATCGTACGATGTGAAAGTATTTGAACTTTTATCTGGAATAAATTTGTTAATTAACTTCTTTTGACTGAAGACGGAATGGTCCGTCCAGTTCTCGTAACGAACTTTATCAGTAGAATCGGTAGAATTGAGAATTAGTATTCTAAGAAAAATTTCTAGAGTTGAATAGAAGGTGTTGATGATCAAGCTCATCAGTATAAAGATCACAGCTAGGAAAACGAAGGCTTCAGATTCTTGGATGTTTGGCATATTTTCTTTATTGGTTCTGATGAGAGTTAACGCATGGGATTTCGAATGATTCATGAATTGTTTTATATCGTTTGATTTTTTTTTGAAAAAGAAAAGATTATTATTTAAACAATGATTTTAATTTGATATAGTTACAATTAATTTAATATATTTTAAGTTCAATTATTAAATTGATATTTTTATTAATGTGGAAGTCAGAGTCTTTGTCATCATAAGAATTTAATTTAACTTATACTCCTCGAAACTTTGATTTCTCTGCATAATCACTTTAAACATTTGTGATATCTACAATAGGGCCTGGGTCATAGACACAGAACGCTTCATTAACATTTTATTTTTCTAAATACTATTAATTACATTACTTTTCACAATAAGAATTTTATCAGAACATTATTGCTACGTTAACGCATTGTATATATAAAGAAAACTCATTCTTGAATTTTGAAAAACCATAAAAACTTTAGAATATAACTTGAAAAAGGTTGTGTGAAGAATTTGTGTTAAATAAGGAAATAATGTTTAACCACTTCTGTGATCAACTAATTGTTCTTGAAAGATCAGATTATGAATCCAGTTCGGGCAACTTGTTGCTTCAGCAAAATACCTACCCGAATTGTGTTCAGGCAAATCACACAAGGGGTTAAAGGAAATTAAAAAAATGATTATGCATATAAAGTGATGCGTATTGTCCCTTAAAGATGCTCGTGTATATGCATCAAAATATCCGTTTTTTATCAAAAACATTTTTGAAAGTATACAAATGAAACTTATTGTTTATTTGTACACGAATTTCTATTCGGGATGTAATTAATAATGATTAAAAATGATTATTAATAATTGATTAAAATTAGAATTAGAACAAATAATCCATATTAAAAATTGAAGCAAAGCCATAAACAATAAACTACCAACTCTATTTGCAAAGCAAATTACCATAACTATAATTACAAACTTTTTTATTTTTGTCATTTTTTTAAGAAAAAAATTTTTAAAAATGATATTAATTAATTTATTAAAATTAAAGACCAATTTAAAATTTTTCATATTTGTCGCCAAAAAAACGTCTATTTCGATGATTTTATGGGATAACTTGTTGAGTAGATAGATAGGCCATAAATCCAGCACTGAAAATAACTTTCAGAAGCTGAACCTCTGCCCGGTATTCTCAAAATCATTTCTAATCTGAATAATATATGATAAATCTCTTTGAATATTACATTTCTGATAAACAGTGAAGAATTTAAAATTTTTAAATCTTGGATCCGTTAAACAGCATTTACCCAATAGAGTACTGCTTCATATATTTGTTTAAAAATATTTTTATTATAAGATTATTTAAAAGATTACATAATAGTTGAGACTCGTGGTTTGATTTTCTCTATTAGTGGATCATGGGAATTTATCATCGAAGCTGTGACGTATTTTTCATTAGAAATTTGACTTCTCTAAAAGGCTTTACAATTCCTATTATATTTTCATAAAGAATGGAATTGCGATCACTCATTTCTTTTTAGAAAATCTAGTTGGTTTTGTTGTAATAATACACCGTAAATAACGTTTTTTGTTCGATAAATCTTTCTAACATATAATAGATACGATTCCAACGCGTAATTATATCTTGTATCAACATATGATTTGGTAAATTTAATTGGTTTTGATATTTTTCTAATACACAAGATGCAGAAGTACTGTGTTTTAAATTATCAACATTTTAAAGTTTAGATTGTATTTCACGGTTATATAAACGCCATTAATACACAATTGTAATATATATGCAAAACCATTGTTGCCATCTTTTGTAAATTTTTGACCCGGAAATTTGAGTAAAATAAATTTTTATTATTACAATTAAATAACATACAAAATGAGTGAAATTTTTTTGTAAAGACAATGTAAATTTTATTTTGACAACAGTATTTCATATTGCTCCGTGCTGCTTCTAAAAGCTTTTCATTTCCTGCTGCCATAGCCCGAAATTTGTCGCATTTTATTGTTAAATTGTTACAAATTAATAATTCGGCTTTAATATGATCAGGTGTTAAACGGCTCCCTTTATCCCACCACAATGAACCCATTACTGAAAAAAATCGTTCGACGAAGGAATACTGAATAAGAATTCCATTAACATCTTCAGTACAGGATATTCTCCTTTCCTCAGTATTTGCGTCCACATTTATCCATTGCTTTTTTCGTTCTTTTCGTTTTCGGTGAAACAAAAACAAAACGCGTTGTGCAGAACAAAATCAAGAAGAAGAGATATGGAATTACCTACAATAATTTCGCGGTTAATTTGAAATTATTTTAAATTAACCACTAAATAAATTAATATAGTTAACCAAATTTTGTGACAAATAAATTATTTAGTTGACGACAAATCGAAGCGGCAGTCCAGTTTAGAATACAATCCGGACATTATTGAGTTTCGCCTGGACACCCTGGCACGCGTTTCAAACCCCGAACTGTCCGGATTTTACCCGGACAGGTGGCCACTCTGCGAAACATTTTAAATATTTATCAACACTGTCATTCATAGGTTTTAATATCATGAACTACTGAAACATAATTTGAAAACACATTCCATTTGGTCACTTCAGTAATAGAGTTGATTAGATTTTTAACGGTGTTTTTCTTGAAATGAAATTATGGAAAGTAGAGAATTTTTAAACGTAAAATTTTCAGTTATATAGTGTTTGGTGATAAACATATGATTCATTGGCCACATATGTCCTAGTATCTATTAACTATTTCATTAAACATTTTCAGGCACTGGATTGTAAATATTTTACGAAATAGTGGTTTTAAAGGTGCGTCTAGAAGGAATGACAAAACTAGGATTTAATTGGAGGACAATTTTAAACATTTTGCATTATTTTCATCAATTTGTTCAAAATATTCCCATGCTTCACCTATGCGTTTTATTTTCTTGTTCGCGCTTTGAATAGTTATCTATTTCATAAAAAATGATAATAAAAATAATTATTACTCATCCCTAATTTCTAATAAAATGCTTATTTAATATTATTTCTGATGCATTAATTTTTTATTGATTAATTATTAATCTATTAATTTCATTAAATAATCTAGGTCGTTCATGCTGTTTATGCTGGATTATGTATTCTTGTTTTTGGAATAGTAAGCCTAATTAACATTTTCGCATAAATAAATTTTGATTCCAGTATCTAATCTATGACACTCAACTGGTTATTGGCGGTAGGAAGTATGAACTGAGTCCAGAAGATTATATAGAAGGAGCGTTGCAATTGTACTTGGATATCGTTTATATGTTTGTAATAATCCTGTCGCTATTTGGAAATAAGAACTGATTATTATAAGAATCTATGAAAATAATTTGGTGTTAGACATTGATGACATTTGATTCACCCGTATTATCTATCTGAGAATAAATACATCTAGACAGCAATAAGATGAATTTTTACATTATAAAACTGAAATATATGTTTTCGTTATTTGTTGAAATGTATTGTCATATTATATTTAATGTTTGTTATTTATTTTTGATAATTTTCGAAAAATTATTCATTAAAACTGAACTGAAAAATTTGGATTAAATAGTTGATTTATTTGTTATTTTTTCATGAAGTTACAATTACATTGAAGGAATTGTAATGGTTATATAAATATGAATTAGTTAATAATATTTGGATTGTTAAATTGAGAAAAGAAACTAGAATTGGTTAATGTGGTCTGATTGAAATAATAAATTTTGTACTTTACTTAATCGTATGTCATATGTTGGCATTCCATTGAGCTCTTGTTCCAAAATGTAATATACAAATTCACTAACATGCTGTTTGGTTAGAACTTAATCTTTTAATTTTTTGTTTAATAATTTTCTGTTATATATCTAAAATTAACAATAATTATGTAGTTTTAATTAATCCTAGAATTTTGACACTTAATTCGAAAACTTATCAACGAAGTGGCTTGCACAAAACTACTTACAAGATCGTGGTTGGTGCGGACATGTAAACCTAAACGTAAAACCAGTAAAAAAATTGTTAAAAATCATCGGAGTTTCCCGTTTTTAAATGCAATGTTAAAGGCCTCGAGTATGAAAAGAATGAATTTATTGCAATCATTCCCAAATTTTGTTGTCTATGATTTACTCGATATTATACTTAAAAAGTAGTCAAATGCAAGATTAAAATCAATAAATCCAAAAAGCATATATTGAGTAAATATGGGAAACCTTTGATATCATTAGTAAATAATAAAAATCGTAAACAAATGAGAAAAACTATATATAAACAACACGGGGGATTTATTGGTGCATTGACACCTTAGGCATTATCATTATTAGGTGGAGTAACAGTCATAAACAATGGGTGCTAATCCGTCATTACTCGATATTAAATTTAAATTTAAATCTTCTTGCTATAATGGACAAGATATGGACAAACCCAGAAGACGAAGCAGGTTTCGGTGGAGTGGCAAAATTAAAGAAAAGAGTTCCGAATTCGAAAAAAGAAACCCAGAAGTGGTTATCAGATCAGCTTGCGTACAGTTTGAACAAACCAATGCAGAAAAGATTTCAAACTAGAGCATATAAAACATATGGAATAAACAATTTATGGCAAATGGATTTGATGGAGATGATACCGTATTCGAAAATTATCAATGGGTATAAATATATGTATAAATATGTATAAATATGTATAAATATATGTATGGGTATAAAATTTATACTATAAATATATGTATTAATGTATTCAGTCGGTTTGCCCGAGCAATACTAGTCAAGGCGAAATCTGCAGATGAAATGTCCAAAGCTATTAATATTTTATTTAAAAATGGACATTCTAATAACTTGCAAACGGATTTAGGTATTATTATTATTATTATTATTATTATTATTATTATTATTATTATTATTATTATTATTATTATTATTATTATTATTATTATTATTATTATTATTATTATTATTATTATTATTATTATTATTATTATTATTATTATTTTTATTATTATTTTTGTTGGGGTTCAACAGGAGAGGCAAAAAATGAGGTGAAAATCGATAAAAACACCAAATTCAAAATAAAATTTAAAGTACAAAATATTAATTAAAAATCAAAATTAAAAAATGAATAATTTCTGGAGGAAACTGGTATGGGCGGATGCTAAATAATGAGACGAGTTCAACTATAATAAAATAAAATCAATAGGAGGTCCCTAAAAGAAATAAATTACAAAAAACAAAAATTAATTAAAAATTAATTAACTAATGGAGAACTCGAGCTAATGGAGAACCCGAGCTAATGGGAAACCCAAGACAATGGAAAACCCGAACGATTTGAGAACCTGAATTAGCAATCCAATTTTGGGAAGGCAATTAAATTAGCTGAATAAAATAAAAGTGACGCGAGCCGTCAAAGGAAAGGGGCAATTTCCGTAAATTGAAATAGAGCTACTAGAGGAAGCCCGCGGGAAGTTAGACCCAAACTAATTTGCCAAAATAAAGTCAATTACCAAGTGGGTATAAAAGCAACTGGCAAGAAAACAAAACTGCCAGTTGGTCGAAGAAAAGAAAATAGAAGTTTGGCGAGAGCGAAAAAGGAAACATTAAGGTTAGTAGAAAATAAATAATTTAAAAATCGAACGTACCAGAAAAGGACATCTCCCGTTGGAAGATCTATCCCTGCATGAAATTTGTTGGCAAATTGAAAAGTGCAGACAAAGCCTGATTGTATCAAGTGTGAGTAAACTAATAAAAAGTGTAAAAGTGTAACTGCATCAGTCTTAATAAAGATTGTGTGTTGGGTCGTTTATTTATTTTGAAAAGAACACAAAGGAGTCAGTTAATAGTACCGACTTACATTAAAAACCCAACATATTTATTATTATTATTTTAGGTAAAGAATTATACAATAGCAAAGTTAAGCAAATCCTAGACAAACTGAAAATAAATCAATAATGGTCATTGTCAACACAGGTCATTAAGAAGTTCCTGATACTTAGGTTGATAAAACTGATCTGTATACACGGCGCAGTACCTGGCTGAAGTTCTTATTATTTTCTTGTAAATGCAGTTGGCTGTAAGAATGTAGGGTTGGAAACAATCTCGTTTGTTCAAAAAGAAATTGAAAACCAAACCTTATATTCTCATAACATGATAATAAACAAAATGAATTATAACATGAGCTAAACATAACTAAACTGAATTATAACATAACTAAACAAAAGTAACCATACTACTTAATTTTTCTGGCAAAAATGTTAACAAAAAAATAATGTGTGTTTTGTGATCGAAATACATCATCATATTAGTTTTTATTTTGGGTTTATCATTTTGGTGTTGAGTGGATTTTGTTTAATGGTTTAGTTGATGTTTGGACGTTTTTGAATTTTACTCGAGTTAATATTATGTTTGCGTGTTATGTTCCGACATATTTCGACACGTTGCTTATACCTGGACATATAGTCAGTTTTTGCCGAACAAAATATTCAAATTGGGATGTTAAATAGAAGTGACTGATGTGAAATGCATGTGCGACCACATGGATTTGATTTCCCTTGTATTAAATTGTGATTTCGTTTATTATCAAACTTATAAACTTGTATTATGATTTAGTATCATGTTTCGGATTCAGTGCCCGGTATACAGGAAAACTTTCGGACAGACTCAAACAGATGATGCAGGCGAAGAAGTTCTTTCAAGTAAAGTATGATTAACGTGAACAAATCCACCCCAATATACGGGGAAGATTAACCCGGTCGAAAAATCGAAAGTCTGACTCACAAGAGCGAAACAGAGAATAAATGTTCAAAACTCTAACTTGCCAATCACCCAAAGGCTCTAAAGTTGGAAAAATAAATTTAAAAAAAATAACTGGTCGGCGAGAACTGCCCCGCCTATGAGTGCTTATCACTCGTAGGTCCTTCGACCCTTCGAAAAGACCCCCTCTCTTCCACCTTCACTTCCAGTCAATGGGCTTAACCAAACGAAAATACAAGTGAGCCCACTATTTTATTCAACGCTGGGATGAGAATCGAGCAGTTTCGCAACGCCGATATGGATACATCCTGTGGAATTCCATAATTGCAAGTAAACTCTGACATTTAAAAATTTTCTTGCTCGAGATTGATAGTGAACATATTTGTGTATCTCAAATAATTTTAGTAGTTTTGTATGCGTACCTGAATGCATTATTGTTTTAAAACCAACAGATGACCATTCGGATATATATACACCCATACAGAATTGAAAGATTTCACTCAGATTACACATCACCAACGTTTTAGTGACAGGTGAACCCTGCTTAAATCACATCTTTGGCTAGGGTTATGGTTGTGAAAGTGAGTCACAATAACAAAATGAATTTGTTTTATGCTTGTAAACGAGGTTATCAATATAGGTCAAGTACTCCTGCTATCATGTTCTATCTTTTGATTTTTGATTTAGCTTATTGTCTGTCTATATTTCTCTGTTACCGACATGAAATAGAAACACGATAATGTGGTCTTTGACCTTGTTTTGGCTCAACATCGTTATTGATGGGAAAATATTTTAACTGCAGCAACCCCACTGTATGTGCTCATGGTTAAATTTATGTTGCTTTGATTCCAAAAAAATATCATGAAAATGTAAATTTTCTTCTTTAAATACTATGTTATGAAAAATGATTAGAAAATTAAAAAATATTCATAAGATATTGAAATTAAAACGATTTGAAATGAAATAAAATATACTTTTGTCAACTAGGTAAATTTATGATTTCGCCAGTCATTTTTGACTGTTTATACCTAGTCTAAAATAATTTTTTAATATCCATTCTATAATTTATAACATAAATTTAATTACTAGTAAATATAAAGATATTTAATTAAAATAGAGAATTTTTTCTATCACTTGATAATAATTTAGTTTACTTTGTTTGTTTGAATTTGTTTATTACTTTATATGGCAGTTCCTATTTACATATGTAGCAAAAATAGAAAATTTTAAAAAATTAAATTTTTATAACGTTTTAGATATGAATAGCAAAAGAAAAATGTTCGAACCTTATGATAGTGAATCAGAATCCACTGAAAAAATTAGAAAATCACGAAAATCACACCATAGATCTTCTAGTGACTATTCGCAATCTCCTAAAAGGTTTAATATTTTACAAATTTTAACTACAAAAATTTCAATTTTATTTTAGAGTTAAGATTGAAAAAAAATTAAAAAAATCTAAAAAACATAAATCTAGTAAATCTCATAAATCAAAGCACTCTCATAGTGCTAAATCCAGATCCAGAAGTGCGTCAAAGTGAGATTGACACATATAATCTTTAAAACTATGAATTTAATTTTAGACGGAAAAAAATCAACTCTAATTATAAGGAAGATTTAACAAAATTTGATTCCTATCCTTCTGAATTTTTGGATAAATTTAAAAAACAGTCAGGAATTATGTCTGAATTACAGAAAATTAATTGTTCTAATTCTTTGTTGAGTGAAATACAAAAGAAGTTTCAAAAATCAGAGAATAGTAATTCTAGTGAAAAATCGACACCCACATCATCTGCAACTCCAATTAAATCAGAAAAAATAATTACAGATACACCTCCCGATGAGAGCAAGGATGAACCAAATTCAGAACTTTTTGACAATATGAATATTAAATTAGAAGATATTAATTTACCCCCTGAACCTGAAAAACCTAAGAAATTGGTCGAAGAAGTTAAAGCAGAAATTTTAAACGAACCACCTCCTCCACCACCGCCATTAACTCCTGAAATAGTTCCTCCCCCGGTAATTGAATCAGAAAAATTAGAAGTTGAAAGTGAACTGAATACACTTCAAGTGACTAAGGAAGAAACGAAAACTAAAGCTGTTTTTGGAAACACAGAATATTGCAAATTATCAACAATTCCAAACAATTTGCCGCTGCCGAAAATCGGTAGTTCAGTCTACGAAAACCATATCAAGTAAATTAAATTAGTTATAAGCGAATCAAATTTTAAAAAATTAAAATTTTTAATAACAAAGTTAACATTTATTAGTTTTTCCATTTGATTTGAATTAATAAGTAATGACATTTGTGTAAAGATTAATATTATAATGAAATTTCAGTCACAAATCAGAAAAGTCAAAGAACTATTGTAAGCCAACTCTACCTCTTCCGAATATACCGACAAAATCCGTCAATTCCATTTTTAGATCCAGTAAATCTGAGAACAAAAATGATAAATCACTATCTAAAAGTCATCAGCTTTTATCAGATATATCTTTAATGAAAAAACCTGGGTAATTAATTTGGATAGGAATTTGAAAATAATATTAAAATGTTTCATAGAATTTGTGCAAAACGTAGCGCGACTAGAAACAATGTTACATGGGGTGAACGGTCGGTCAGTGCTTTCAGATTCATAGACAAAGTCGGTGAAGGGACATACGGGCACGTATTCAAGGCCGAGGATATTCAAACTGGAGAATTGAAAGCCCTCAAAAAAGTCAGATTAGAAAATGAGAAAGAAGGCTTCCCAATAACAGCAATTCGGGAAATCAAGATTTTAATGCAACTAGTTCACGCAAACATCGTGAATTTGTGTGAAATTGTCACCGACATAGATAATGCTTTGGATTTCAAGAAAGATAAAGGCGCATTTTATTTGGTGTTCGATTACATGGATCACGATTTATTTGGCATTCTTGAATCGAAATCTGTCATCACTGACGAACAAGTCGCATCGATCTTCAAACAGTTACTTGAAGGAATTCAATACTGTCACAGTAGGCATTTCCTTCATCGTGACATCAAATGCTCGAATATTTTAGTCAATAACAGGTAGATTTTATATTTTCTTTAGATCTGGAATTTTTCTTATGTTATTTGTTATCAATTGCCATATTCACAATTATATATGTTGTTATAATGTTTAATATTCGGTAAAATCAATTTAATTAATTCCTTAATTCACCTGCAAAACAATATATAGATCTTGATAAGAAACTTATTTAAATAACAATGAAATGATAGTTGCAACAGTCGGCTAATCCAATAAGTAGTAGAAAGTGCTAATTCTAGTTTAAACATGTTGAACGCATCATTTAAATTTGGACAGATTTACTCTTATCAGAAAATAACTAAATTTTATCAGTTTTCAATTTGCATACTTTTGATTTATTATTATAATTTGTTGTGAAATAAAATCTTACCGTTTGAATTTCATTAGCACTATTGAATTTTGTGATAACTTAGCGTTTTTATAATTAACATTTTCAGAGGAGAAATAAAGCTAGCGGATTTCGGGTTAGCCCGACTTTATATTGCTGATGATAAAAAGCGGCCATATACAAACAAAGTGATAACGTTGTGGTATCGACCGCCAGAGCTATTATTGGGTGAAGAATGCTACAGTCCTGCAATAGACATTTGGTCACTGGGCTGTATTCTCGGTGAATTGTTCACCGGTCAAACTATGTTCACTGCCAGTGAAGAAATGGAGCAAATGGAAGCGATTTCCAAAGTCTGTGGAGTGCCTAATGTAAACGATTGGCCTAAAGTCACTCGATTGCCTTTATTTGAATCATACAAACCCAGGCACAATTATAAACGGCGACTACGTGAACATTATTGCACGTGAGAGCTTGAATTATTATCCTGGTTGCTATCACCAAAAATTTGTTAAGATTGCCCTCACGAGCTCTCGATCTATTGGATTGGATGCTTAGGCTAGATCCAGAAAAGCGCTGCACTGCAACGCAAGCATTGAAAAGTGACTGGCTGCGCAATGTAGATCCGAAAAAGATAAAACCTCCCGAGTAAGCTGAGATGTAATATTAAATCTTTATTATGTTTTCCAGTTTCCCTAGAGACAGAGATTGTCACGAGCTGTCCAGTAAAAAAAGGCGTAAGTTAATGCGACAGGAAAAAGAATTGAAAGCGCACAAAATGGGAGTGGATTTATCGGGAGAAGTGAAAAGCAGTAGAACTAATTCAAAATCCACAGACAATAATACTAAGAGTCACAATTCATCGTCAATCTCGGTGTCTGCTGCCATGGGTAACAATAACAATTCATCAAGAAGTAAATTCGATGAAAAAAGTGATAAATCTGACAGTTATTATGATAAACTGATTAATGGTGACGCTAACGATATTTCTGAAGCACTCTCTAAATTGATTCCAAACGCCAAAGATCTCATCAAAAATATTCTAGAACAATTGCCGAAAGGAACTCAATTTGACCCAGTTAAGCTAAACGAAGCACTTCTTCCATTTGTGAATCAGATCAATAATGCATCATCATCGACTTCATCGAGCAACTCTAAACCGCAGCAACAGCATGTCAGCACTGAAGATAATGCCAAAATCGATACTGGCTGTAACGGGCCCAAGAAACAATCTCAACCGGCCTGTATATCGTTTGATTATAACCATGGAGATAATTTATTGTCGCCGTCTGATGAGAAATGTCTCCGTCAAGCAGATCAAGCAATTATCAGAAACCAATGGCGATCAAATAACAGTAAGGAGATTTCGTCTAGTTCCAAACTAAATTCAGATTATTATTTCATTGGCAATAAACACCCATAAAACTTTTCTTTCACCTATAGTTTTTGCTTCTGTATTCATTAATGTAAATATATAGTTTTGTTGATGTTAGCTGTGTACTTGATAATTGTTATTGGGGATTTTTCTCTCTGATCAAGTAAGCACAGATCACGATTTTTTGTGTTTCTCAAATATACCCCATCGGATTTCTTATTTTCCATTTTAACATAGACATTTCTATATTTCACTTCATTTTGTTCCATGTTAATAATAATTACTCGATATAAATTTCTATCAGTTCCCCTTTTTATGTATCTCTTTTTTTACTTAATTTGATTTTCTTTTTTCCATTTAGATTCAGATGTTGAAGCTTATTCAGAAAATTTGTAGAGAAGTAAACTATATGAACTAGCGGGCTTTCATTTAGTTTGTATTTGTTAATAGTTTTATAATTAAATATATATTGATTGAAAAACTTTATTGTAACAATGAAGTTGAATGGGAAATTTTGGGTTTCAGTTAACACAGTGTCACAAAACAGTATTTGAGATAGTCTATTTCCGAGAGTAGAAAATCCGTACTCAAAATTGGGTGAGTCATCTGTTGTTACGTAACATTAATTATTTAATATATTATTTCCAGGTCGATTAGAGAAGTAGAATAGTAAATTTAATAAATTCTTTTTGTTTAAATTTTTTTCTTTCCGTCATTGAGATTATAATAAATCTCCATTCATTTTCAATTTTTAATTGTTGGGATACATTTATTTTGTCTAGTTATGTTTTAGTTCTACTAGAGTTTGGGTTGCAATTTCTATAAATAACAGTCATAGTGATGATTTAATTGAATCAAGATTAGAATTGATTAAGTTATTACCGACTGTAAGTGACATAATCGATGGTGGGCTTAATTACAAATCTAGTTACCGTTCTCCATAAGATTTAACATTTTGATCAAACATTGAACATTAGGTAAATATTAGTTATTTATTCAAATGGGTATAGTCAATTTAAACATTACTACAAATTATGAACTTAATAGCAACTCAAAATGTGTTGTTATGCAATTTCAGTTTTGTATTTGTAATTTCTATGGATCAAAATAGTTGCTGTTTTAATTTGTCTATTAAATAACTAATATAAGTGTGAAAAATAGTTTTTGGCTATTTTACGTTTAATTTGAAACATGTGATTTCCCAAACTTAGTAGTCGTTACCATGACTATTTGGCAAAAATTCAAATCGATAAGTAATAAAAATTTTAAAAGTTTGCCATAATCAAATAGTTTTAAAAAGAAATTCTTCAACAAAATATGTATTGATAGAAAAAGTCGATTTCACGGGGCATTTAAAATCTATCATGTTGTTATTGGTTAAAACTTTAACTCGGATTATTACATAAAAATTAGGTATAAAAATTCTAAAGTTATTAAATTCCTACCAAAAATCATTGATTTTATCAATGTGACAGAAAATTATATTTTATTAACGGAAAATAATATTTATAATAATAAATTAAAACTTTTTTAAATAGTTATAAATTATTGATTTATGAATTGAAAAGTGAAGTGCAGAATATTTAAATAGATGATTGTTAGTTATGTGGTATATTATGGTTCCATGAGAGACGCCTTTATGAAATTGGAAAATGCTCACAATTTTTTAAATGATTTCGTTTTGGTATAACTAAAAATACTCTATTTCCATATAGCCTAATTCTCGAAATCAAAATATTTTTATTTTGAAGGCGGAAACAAATATTTCATAATATATTTTTATTACTGTTAGTCAATTTGCTCACATTTCAGTTTATTCTCCTCGCTTGATCATATTCATGCACAGAAGTTATATCGCAATTATTCAATTTAAAGTATTTGATTTTTATCCACTCCAAGTGACCTGCCTATGTACTAGATAGTGTCAGTCTGTAGCAAAGCAAATCTCTATACTATCTATCAAACAGAAACCGCAATCTCGGATGACTTCAGACGAATAAGGGTTTCAGTGAAATCCCTAGCAACAATTTGCAACTTTAGGTGACCGTTCAAGAGGTCCTTCATAATAATTCCATATTTTTAGAAAATGAAGATCTCTTCCCCTCTACTATCTCAACATATATGTGGGAAAATAAATACTAATATCCGACTGGAAATGTGGTGGAAAAGTTATTCAAAATCCCTCATATCCTGGACAAGGACAAAGGTTAATGCAAACTTCAGTTTGACTTTTATGAATCATGACCTATCTCAAGGATAACAAAAATTAATCATTATAAGAATAGGCAAATAACCATAGTCACATTGTGATTACCATCTCATTTACCAACACCTCATTGGTCCATATTGACAACACATCCTACGAGTTTATTTACATATTTTGTTTAAATAGTTATACCGGTTTCTGGTTATTAACCTCTTAACGGTCCCATTTCTCCGGGAAAAACGTTTCAAAATAAGTTGTATTTATGATCAGCTGAAATTTGCGCTGCTCGTGTACTGTCTCAAAAACGTGGCACTCTAATTGGCTGAAATTTATACTGGGCTTCTACAGACCGAGTACAAATCCATACGGGATAATCTAAAACGAAACAGAAGTGCAGAATTCCATTTAAATTTAATACGAAGCCTGCCCGTATATATATATATATATATATATATATATATATATATATATATATATATATATATATATATATATATATATATATATATATATATATATATATATATATATATATATATATATATATGGGATAATCCAAAAATCCATATATATACGGGTTAAACCGTTAAGAGGTTAAGAACACGATTCATGATTGATGCAATATTTTCCAAGTAACCTTTCATATAAACAATTATTTTAAAAACTGTTCAAAATCTTAGTTAATTTAGCTAAAAAATGAAATATTGGTTGCATATCTGAAAATCTGAAAATTTCATTTTTTTCTGTTAGAGCTTTCTTGATGTATTAGTTTCTTTTCTTGTCACCGTATATATTATTTTGATTTAAAGTTTAAAAACCATATAAAAACCGTCCATTAGGTTGGTTAGGTTGGTTATAAAAAGTATATGTTATCCCTCATTTAACTTCTTGTTAAATTATATTTTCCCGGTAAGCCCTTTCTCATCACAAATAACATCCAACTGGACCAGCGTGATTCATATAATTTCGAATAAAACTTTGAAATAACAGTCTTTGAAAATGAGTAGAATCTCAGTTCAAACGAACGATATGAAACAATACTGATGTCAATCAGGATCGGGCTGAGTGGATATAACATTGATATACTGCAAATCAATATTTTCACGTACATCAAAACAAGCCATAAGTTTTTTCGAAGAATAGCCGAACCAAAAGTTTTGTTACCAAAATAATGATATTGACAACCGTATGTTTTCAAGATATTTAACCAGATACGATTTTGTCATTCCGTTACACTTGGTAGTCGAAAAATATGAAAATTATTTAAGATTTGCTATGGTTGTGAGAAAAAAACTGCTTATTAAATCGGTTTAAGTATAAAATGTACAAGAAAAGTGAGTAGATTTTAATTGAAATTTTATTAAATTTTACCCTTTCCCAATGTCACTATGCATCATTTGTAGTAAACTCTTCCTCTACGTATGGGACGTCCTTAATGTATGTTACATAAATTTTTACATTTACTAAAATGGATAAGAATACTATCAACGCGTTATCTTTACATTACATTAATTTAATAGCAAATTAATTACATTTCGTGAATTATAATTTATCTGTGAATAATTCTTATGAATTACATTTCCTTTTCTATGCTTTATTTATAATCGATCAGTAGAGTAATGATAGTTCTAAGGACATCCGATTCATTATGTTAAATGTAAATTTATTGAAAATGAAAATAATATTTACAGTATTATTCCTATAAATAACAAACAGCCATTCACAATTGAAACCAATGGAATTAATGATTTATTTGTTTGTATTATATATATTACGTAATATAATTTTTTTAATTATTAGTTACAAAATTAATAATTACTAAATTTTTAATCTCTATTAATAAAATATTTGATTTTCTGTCACAACTAAATCTATTATAATTTATTAATTTTTATTACAACTAATAAAGAAAACATAATCTAATACCATAATGTATAAAAATTGTAATATCACATTTAATTTTACGTCTTTTTATTTATTATAATTTTGATAATTTTACCCTAAAAATAAAATTGATATTTAATTAAAATTTTTAAAATTTATTTTACTTTTTTTATAAATTGGGGATTAATACAAAAATATTTGTTGAATTCAGTTTTAGTTCAACTCTATTTTAATTTAAATTAAATGAATAAGAAATTCTATTTTCTATTTGATTCGCGGAATTATTCCTCAAGGTCTCTATCCTAATTCATTTTTCAAATAGAATCAAGAAATGGTAAATGTTATTTTTTTACTTTATGTATTATTTTCGTAAAAGTAAAAATAATAGAATTATTAAATTGACAAAAATGTTTCAAATAGGAATTTTGAAAAATGTATTTGAAGAATCCACTTTAAAATCTTGTTTCGAAATTTGAATGAGTATCTTTGGTTTTGTATTTAATATATTTGGGGTTGGAAAATTTATTTTCATTCGAAATTGAAATCAAAAATGAAATTTATGTTGTAATTTTAATGCTATAAAATTGAATATTTATTATTGATTTAACAATTAATTTATAAATATAATTTAATTATGTTTTACTTAATAAGGTAAGTGAATATTTTGTTATATAAATTTTTTTGTCAGCTTATAAAATTAATTTAATATTAATTTATTAAACAAATAAATTCTGATGTATGTTTTGAATAATGTATGTATTAATTAATTAAATTTTTCAATATAAAAATACATTTCTAATGCTTTTATTGCAAAATATACCAATAATAGATTAATGAAAATTATAATTATCAAAAGAAAACCAAAATGATAAATAATTTTCGCCAAGTAAATGCCAATAGCGTTCAGTGAGCTTTCTGTTAAAAATTTCAAGTCAATTTTTTTAATTTTAAATAGAAAAAGGAAATTCTTTGGACATATATATATAAAAATTATTCATTCTTGCTGCCATTTTTCGGTCAACTATGCTATTATCAACTTTCAATTTTTCCCACTCAAATTCACAGCCTATAGTTTGACAAATAAGTAATTCTCGAGTGGACATCTGTATACAGGAATGCAAGGGCGATCGATTGCTCATTGAAGAGTAAAATACTAAAAATAAAATTAAAAATATTGTATATTACCAAGTATTAAAATAAATAACAGGATGAATAAAATTAATTGTAATGAATAAAGAATGAGTTTGAATCGTTCCTGGGCAAAACCAGATATAACGCTGATATATATTTGTGTATGTATGTATGTATTAAAAACATTTATCGACAAAGTATTATTTTGACAACTAATCTTTTCGTAATATATATAAAAATTTAATAATTTTAATTTATTAGACCTTTATTATAGTGAAAATGTTTCAAATAAATGCCATATTTAAGATCACTAGGCGAAATAGATGTTTCTAATTCCTTATTTAGGATCTACAACAAAGGAAAAGACCTTTGAAAAATGTATTAGTATACGTATGAAGATGCGAATAGAAGAGTAAGTATGAAGCTCTTCTCTTAATATTGTTGATAAAATACTGATTAGGTTTCATATTAAATCCATTTTTGAAAAAAATTATTGAAAATTCACAACTGGTCAATAGGTCAAGAATTTCGTTTCCAGAAAGCGAAATTTTGAATTGAAAATTTTTTATCTTGTCATTTTTCAATTATAATGGAGTCATTCTTTAATCATGGTAAACATAATGTTCGTCTATAAAATGTATGACAAAATTTCATCTTTACTCTACTTTTTCAACAACCATTATACAAATCATTTGGTGGACTACGGCAATTGTTAACTCGACTAGCTTGCTAAAATCCTTTAAATCGACGTTTGAGTAGCAGGCTGTCTTTGATTTTTTTTTAATATTTAAGCCAAAATAAATTAAAGACGAAATTGACACATTGCAATAATGCAAAACTGAAAAAGAATATTTACATATAATCTATGCCAAATGAATATCACATACAATAGGCATTAAGGAAACAATTTTTTCTTAAGCTTAATTATTTCGCATTTCCTTATTTGTTCATGAAAATAGATATTCATTTTTGTTTATATATGTACCAATCAAATAGCACTGAATAGCATTGTATCGCAATAAGAAAATTCCGCACCAAAAAAATAACATTAATTTTTTTATAACATTTTTCATATAAATGGAATTTTGAAATTGCCTAACGACAGCCTTCTACGCAACGCCATGACACATGTCCTCAAAAAACAGGTTCATATTTTGAAAAAAAATGAAATAAAAAGGCGACCCCAATAACTGCCATTGGTGGGTTAATTTCGGAAGTCAGCAACGAAGTACTGGCAAATGTACCTAAGAAATCTAGTCCAGCGAAGAATTTTTCAAATTATTGGAGAGATGGTTATACTGAAAATCCTACATCTATGGACTTTTAAATACAATAAAGTATTTTAAATAAAGTATTTGGAATTAGTTCTCTATGTCACATGCATAAATACTCCTGATAGAATTCTTGCATTGAGAAACTTCCTACTTAAATGAATTTAAGAAAGATACAGTGTAAGGTGATGGAACTTTTAATAAAAAGGCTTTTATCAACTGTATACGTGACATGAGGAAGTTGGTAATTCCTACTCTCCTGTGTTTATATTTTGCTTAAAAACCGAGGCTACTATTGTTTAAGAGGGTCAATTGTCGGTGTGTGCAGATGGGCTCGGTTACTAACCTCACACCATCATGGGTTATATATTGTTTAAATGTTGTAGCCTGTGCAGGCTACGATCACTTCTAGCTCCCTATAGCCTAATGAAATCTTCCTTTTTCTTTATTTGTCATATACTCCCTATGGCTGTCATATGTTATTCTTGATCCCCTTGTTTTTTCGATCATTTTTTCTTTTACATGAGTGTACTCTTTATATTCAAATTCTAAGTGTCCGAACAGCTCATCAAAACCTTTAATTTATAATAGGAAAACTCATCAAAATCACTTGAGACTGCCGAAAATTTGTGAATATAAAGAAACATCGATATCTTTACTGATTCATATTCAATATTTTTATAAATACAATGCAAATCGAGAAGAAATCAGAGGTGAAAATCGAAACAAGTTTTTATAAGATTATTTTGGGATACTAGATGTGAGGTGATTTCAGCTGAGAGTTAAATATTTCAATGATTTATCAAAATAAGTTTAAATTGGATTTTTTTAAGTTGAAATTTTTGAATTAAAAATTAAAATAGCTTTTTAAAAAAGAAGTTTTATTAATGAAAAATTTTTAAATAAATATGTTTTAAATATTGAAATATTTTGATAAATGGTTTTGAAAATATTGTATTCAACGCGGAAAATTTGTTTGGAAATTATACAATATTTCATTAATAAATACTTGGAATTATGTCGTTAACTTTTGAACCAGATTTAAAAAATACTTATATGTGTTAGCAGCTTCGAATATGTTGACCACATCTATGGATTTCTTCACAAAGAACCTATTCCTAAATGATTATCATATAGGAGATGATATTGAAACATTCATTAATGATATAGATATTTTTAAATGGTACAAATGCCTACTTCAAGACAAGAAGTGATGATCGAATTATTGATCAACAAACAGATCAGAGAGATATATACAGGAGTTGACCAAAATATCAAATGTTTTAAGGAAAGATTGCGAAAAGCATTCGTCAAAAAAACAAGTTTGGCAGAGGATTTACAATCTGCTATTGACAGACTAGTGAAGGGTTCGATAAATATTTTACTATCATAGACGAGTTAGTCGATAAAATATTGTGGCATGAGTTAAACATGGAAAGTTTAACAGAATATCTGCTGGTACACCGTGCAGCCGAGGAGACTTTGAAACGAGAATTTCGTCTAAGTGACACCAAAGGAACAATGGAAGTGAAGAAAAAAATCAAGAAGTTACATGAATCTCGTATAGAAGAGATCTACGCAGTGAGAGAAAGAAGACCAGAACAGAATATAACAAGAAATTACAGAGACGCGGTTACAAGTCAAGCAAGAAATATTGTATCACCAAGATATAATAGCGAGCCGAGAGAGTATCGACAAGAAAGACCGAGCAGAAATAAGAACGAATGCTGGATATGTCACAAGGTGGGACATTTGAGTAGAGATTGCATAACAAAGAAATCAGTTACATGTTTACATGTGTAAGACAAGGACATGTAAAGAGTCCACAGATGCAGAGAAAGGTAGTCGAATGTTATGCGTGTGGTACCCCGTGACACGTGAGAAGAGATTGTCAAAAAATAAGGTGCACGAGGTGTAGCTTTGGAGGTCATAAAGAGGCAGATCTGGAGAGAATAAGATATCGGGAATCAATGAGAATTTTGGAAGACAACAAGAACGATACGAAGAAGGGAATGGTTATCAAGGAACGAGAAAGTAAACAAGACAAGCAGACAAGAGATACGTAGAATTCATAGATGAACCAGGTGTTGAAAGAATAGAAGATAAATACAGAGAATACCCAAATATCAACGCTCCAATAGAAGAGGAGATAATCGGGACAGTGTATTAAACAGTGATGCTGACTCCCAAATTATTAATTATTATAATAAAAGTAAAATATCATGTATTATAGAAAAAGATGTGAAAGATACAGAGGTAACGGAAGAGGAAAATAAAGTAATAAGGAATGTGAATAGGTTCATAAAAAAGGATTTTGCAGAAAGAGAAAGAGGTAATATACAAATACTCACCTTAGATGAATGGAAAAATGATATTATTAGTTATGATAAAATGCAAGGCCGACCGAGTGTACTATTAGAATACAAGATCAGAAGATGGAATGCTTGCTTGATACAGAAGCTACAGTAAATGTTAAGAGTTGGAACAATTTGAGAAACTTAAAGATGTAGAACTAACAACAACGACTGATACATTGAGATGTGCAAATAATAGTGTTTTAGAAACGAAAGGTAAAACAATATTAGAAATAGTAATAAATAGCAAGGTAAAATTTACGATAGTACGATATATGACTCCAGAGGTAATTGGTGGTATAGAGTTGCAAAAACAATTTTGTATACAACTAAAATGGCCAGTAGAAGATGTCGAGAAAACAAAGCAAGAGCACATCTGCAGTATCGAAACCAAATTTGGAAAGACAATAACGGAGATGAAACGATTTCAAAGAGAAAAAAATACTTTAAAGATAAATAATCCGATACTACTGAACATTGTAAAAAAGAATCAAAATGTTTTTATGTTTGATAAATGGGACATTGGCTGCACAAAGCTGTTGAAGCATAAAATAGTAAACCAAGGAAAACCAATAAATATTAAACCTTGGAGACAACCAGTCAACTTGGAAGGTTAAATAGATGAATCGATAAAAACTTATGGGAAAACGATATTATCAAAAAGTGTAACTCGCCATGGAACACTCCATTAATATGTGCCTGGAAGAAAGAAAAGCAAGATATCAGATTATGTAATGATTTCAGGCAATCAAACCTAGTAACAGAGAGACAGGCGTTCCCTATGCCGAATATAGGACAGATGTTAGATAAATTGGGTGGAGCAAAGTATTTCAGTTCGATAGATCTTGGAAATGCATATTATCAAGTAGAACTAGAAGATGAATCAAAGCTAAAACACCGTTTTCAACCAAATCAGGGCAATACTGTTTTAACAGAATGCCATTTGGAATAGCAGATGCACCAAGTACGTTTCAGGAACTGATGGGAAAGTATTAATGGGTACGAGATATGCAGCGGTATACCTAGACGATATTTTGATATTTACAGAAACGATCAATCACTACTACGAAGTTTTAAATGAAGTGCTGGACAAAATTGGAAAGGCGGGTCTTAGGATAAACCCTTAAAAGTGCCAAATCCTTAAAGGAGACGTCAAATTTTTAGGTCACATAATCAACTTAGATGGAATACAGACCGACCCATCAAAGCTAGACGTGATTAAATCATTTGAAAAGCCAAAATGTGTGAAGAATCTAAGAAACTTCCTAGGAATATGCAATTACTACAGATATAAGAATAACAATGAAAAAGTTGCTGGCAATCTATTATTTTTATCAACACTTCAATCATTATTTATATGGAAAACGGTTCATTTTGAGAACGGACCATAAAGCTATCACGTTTATGTTATCTACAAAGAAACCAATAACAACGCAATTTCAGACTTGGATTAACTACCTCAGTTGTCTGGATATTAAAATAGAGTATAGAAAAGGTACTGATCATGCAAATGCAGATATGTTGTCAAGGAGTACATGTGGAACATGCATACAATGTTTATTGGCACACGTAGACGCGAAAGTGGAAAGAATGAAAACCCGAAGAATAAACACGATGGAAAAAGCTGATGATAATAAATGGCAAAAAGATAATACAGAAATAGAACAAATAAAAAGGAAATAACACAAGGTTCAAGTTGGAAATTTATACTGGTAGACAATGTGGTGAAAACTATAGAGGGTTAGACTTGGATACCTAAAGAAAAAAGACAAGAAATGATATAGATTTTACATATTTTGTTATCACACGCAGGAGCAGAAAATGTGACAAAATATTTAGCGGACAATTATGATATGGAAGACATAAAAGAATCAGTTAAAGAAACAAATGGACAATGCGAGGCATGTCTTAGAACGAAAGTTGTGACAACAAAGATGTAGGAAGAGACAATAAAGCTGACAGCAGAGGAGCCGTGGGAAAAAGTGAACATTGTTATATATGGCCCATTACAGGAAACATTCATAAAGAAAAGATATATATTCACAATGAATTATCAATTTAGCAGATATATCTCTATGACTGCTGTTGCTTAACAGGATGAAGAAACGGTGAAGGAAACAATACTACAAAAATGGATTCTTAGATTTGGAGCACCAAAGGAAATTCACACAGATTGTGGAAAAGTATTTGAATCTAAGACGGTGAAAGAGTTTACAAAATCAATGGGAATTACACTGCTTTTCAAGTCCATATCACCATAATACAAATGGTGTGATAGAACGTCAATTCAGGACAATAATAGACTATATAAATGCATCATTAAAAGAAAAAAGTAGAACAGATTGGGCAGAGATCACACCAGAGATTGAATTTACCATGAATGCAACATTTCAGAAATCAATTGGACGAAGTCCCGCAGAAGTAATATTTGGAAGAAAAATAGTTCGAGAACAATTTTAATAGAAAGCGACGATTTCACAAAAAGAAGATACAAGAGAAACAACGCAGACAAAGAGATCATTCAATATTGGAGATGAGGTTCTGGTAAAAGTGGAATCAAGAACGAAAGATAAGGAAAGATACGAAGGGCCATACAGAATACTGCAGAAGATCTATGATCGCCGATATATGCTACAAGACCAAAGTGGGAAAATGCTTCAAAGAAATGTTGAAAAGATGAAGAAATTTCTTAAAGAAGGGGGATGTGAGGTGTATTCAGCTGAGAGTTAAATATTTCAATGATTTATCAAAATAATTTTAAATTGTAAATAATTGACTATTAAAATAACTTTTAAGTAATTTTTAAATTGGATTTTTTAAGTTGAAATTTTTGAATTAAAAATTAAAATAGCTTTTTAAAAAAGAAGTTTAATTAATGAAAAATTTTTAAATAAATATGTTTAAAATATTGAAATATTTTGATAAATGGTTTTGAAAATATTTTATTCAACGCTTTAAATTTGTTTAAAATTATACAATATGTTATTATATAATATGTTATAATAAATTATACAATATAATAAATACTTGGAATTATGCCGTTAACTTTTGAACCGGATTTAAAAAATAATTTAGAAGATGTGTTATTTGCTTCTAATACTAGAAATTCTAAAATTTTTACTTCTAGTACTAGCACCTCCGAAAGTATTAGTTGACTTTGAATTTCAAACAGATTTGGTTATGAAATCAATTCAAATTATAATAGAAATGAGTGGTGAATAAATAATTATATTTCAAAATATATTGCGCATTTTGTAATGGCATTTGATTATCCTAAAATAACGATATCAATAGGTAAATAATTTTTATTAATTGTTTCTTTAAAACATTCATTTAAAATTTTCATTTGAAGAAATGTAAACAAATTTTAAATATGTTAAGGAGTCCAGTTATAAAATTTATCGAAATATGATGGCAAAATTATTTAACTCATTACTTCCCATGGTTGCTTTTAGGTAACTCAACATATAATATAAATTGTGAAAAAATACGGTGAATTTAATAATAGAAATTATATGAATTAAAGTTAGTAATATATCAAAAATCTAAACATTCATTTATACACTTGCAATTATTTGTTTATTCAAGCTTTGCTTTTGAAACTACGGATTTTTAAAAAATGAACAGGTAATATTTCTGCTGCATTTTGCTATTTATTTTTATTATCCTGTGACAGTTTCATTGACAGATTATTTTATATTACAGACTATGTTATATCTTATGTCACTTGTAACTGAATCAAAGAATATCTACATTTTTTCTTTTGAACATTATAAAAATATATTGGTTGCTTTAGATCAAACTTGAGCATTTGCAATAGTAAATCCCAAATTTCACCAGGAACTTGTTATTACATATTTATCTGTAGAACATGCATTATATGCAATTACATATCAGTGATATCAGCAATTTTCATTTCAGAATGCTTCCTAGGAAGAAAAAACAATTAGCCTTGGAGTATCTACATGCTAATGATGTAGACGTTTTTACAGAATTTTATGTCAGTGACTTGGGCGATGTAGATGAAAATGAATATGATTCTTGAAATAACATTGAAGAAGGGCAAATCTTTACAGAATTTGTTGATATGGACATCGACTTTGAAGTTTGTGATTTTTAAGCATTTGTCGAGGATCAACCAATTCCCATGGATCAGCTTTCTTATAAGCATGTGTGGCAAAAACATTCCATTTATTATGATGCGACAGACTTTCGTAGTAATATAACAGTACAATTTAATGATCCAACTGAGATACCACTGACATACTTCAAGAAAATATAAACTTATTCAACATCCAACAACACGGTGATCGGTGTGCAAACATTGACTCAGGTGATATTGAACAAGATGTTGGGGTTCTAATTGTAAATGACTGCATCAAGTATCCTAATCTCAGAATGCACTACAGTAGTTGATGAGTGCATTTCTAGAAATCATCAGATAACATTAATAAGAGCTTACACTTCAAAGATAATACAAATTTCCCATTCTACAACAAGCTTTACTAAGTCTTGCCTTTATATAACATTTTCAATGGCAATCTGCAGGACATTACGTTAGAGCCAATTGTAAGTGTGTATAAGCCGATAATCCCCACTCGTGTATGATCATAGTTACGAAAATATTTACCAAACAAACCCCACAAATCGGGAATCCGGATGTAGGCGCTTTGCAGTCAGAATTAATTGGTGCATCACTGAATTACTTACAAAGCCAATAAGACTAAGGTTCGAGGAAATGTGGGATTTGGTGCAGCCTGTTCTTATCGACTGTGGGATCTCAATTCCAATCTAGAGTCGGTAAAGAGGTGGAAAAGAGGCGGTGGATCATTTGGCTGGCGTTGTGATAATAAAACAGATTTATTGTTATCAAAAGGCTTGATAAATCATCAATCCCAATGACTTCAAAATTTATTCCACCAATTTTGGAAGCCCAGTAGTCAGATATAATGTGACGCAGAGTTTATAAAAAGATTTCACGCTCCTTGACAGTAGGAAAAACCAAGTCATGAATGGCGTTGATGTTAGTAACTAGCTGATGTGGTAGTATCGAATATGCCTTAAAAGCAAAAAATGGTATAAGTATGTCCTGTATTACATCATAAATCCAGCGATTTCAAATACATGGCTGTCATACAGTCTAGTCCTAAATGACATCCTTATAAAAAAACAAATGTCTCAATGAAAATTGGAGAATCTGCTCACTGTCAATAAACGGGTGCCTTCCTCTAGTAAAAAGAGAGAACGACCATTAACGACTCTCATGCATAAAGATACTCCAAATTATTCCACGGGATATGATTTGGTAGATAATTTTCTGCAGTTTAGTGCAATTTTAAAGGTAACCAATTACACTTTTATCTCCTGCGAAAGATGCAAAATGGTACTGTGTTTTACTCGTGAACGAAATTCTTACCACCACAAATGATTACACTCCATTATACACTATGTTAATTATTTTGCTTCAATGGCATCTATATCGTAACTTTACTACCCAAGGTTTCTTTAAAGCAACTGAACTTAAAGGTCTCCTTGTTTTAAGATTGATTGGAATAGTATTTTCGATTGTACTAATATCTGTTTTTGTGCGCTATCCAATGGGTTGTTTTTTTCAAGAAGGAACTAAAATATGGGAAGCAATGAGTTAAAACAAATTAAAAACGAATTTAATAATTTTAAATATATACAGTTCCCAGAATGTAACTCTAAAATTACAAATCGATTAAATAAACTTTTGTTGAAGATTTTCGGTCATATTCCTTTTCAAAAAATGATTTATTTCACTATCGTGATGGCCACATATCCAGCTATGTCAGTAGAATATAACATTTTATCTATTTCAGCAACTTTAGGATTCTTGCTAGCATAACCCAATTGATTAATATAAGCATATTATATAATACAAAGACGAGTGGTTAATACAGCCATGGCCAACCGGTGGCCCGCGAAGCGTTTTGATGTGGCCCGGACACAATTTTAAACATCAAATCAATAATAGTCTTTTTTAGAATTCATATTCGAATTAAGCATGTTTTTAATTTAAAAAATTGATTCTAAGTTTACTTGAATCGTAAAAACGAGTAATATTTATTTAAATGATAGTATTTTTCCGAAAATTTGGCCCTTCGATTGATTTGGGTTGGCCACCACTGGGTTAATAAATACTAGTGGTAAACATTTGGAGCGTATCTCCCTATTTAATATGGAGGATTTGAGTTTTGAATCGCCTTAAAGATGAAATTAAAGATTAACTAAGATGAAAGCTTTCAGTTGGTAAACTTAGCCAAAATTTATTAATTAAATTTTTCAAATTTTTCAAAACTTTTGCATTCTCTGAAAATAAAGTCTATTCGATGGGTTGTAATTTCAATTGAATGTACGCGTGGAACCAGATAGCTTTGAGCCTACCGATATCCATATCTCTATCTATAAATATAAACATTGAAAACAGAAGCTAGAAAATAATATTAAAATTAAATTCTAAAATTTTCAAGTTATGAGAGCAGTGGCGTATCTAGGGTTCACGGCGCCCGGGGCAAAACTTAAAATTGCGCCCCTCTCCACGTGAATTTTTTCTTTTCCTTATTATTGGTATATTATTTTTGCACTAAAGTGACATTTCTTTTTTAAGAAAAAAAAATTATTATTTAAAAAAAATCAAAAATTTTCACTCTTTAAAATTGATTTGAAGCAGTTTTAAAAAAAATTAATTTAATTTTGCAACAAGAATTTTATGCATGAAAGAAATCTTTTTAAAATTTCTCTCCATCGATCTTTTTCCAACAATATTTGAGCTTGAACTTCCATATCGATTCCAGCACCTTGAGACAATCTTCGTTCAGTTTCTTTCCATGTTGTAAAATTCTGACGGTGTATAATATTATTTTCATGATCATTTACTCTTTCTGAATGCTTAAAATCTCTAAAACCAGCCGGTGAAGAAAATGCAGTTTTACAAAAATCATTATAAAATAACAAACAACAAAAGCAGAAAAGTGTTTCTTTATGAGGCGAATAAATTAACCAAGATCGATTAACATATATACCGTTTGCCAACTTCTTCTTAAACCATGATGATGTAATTGAACGTCCATTATGCACTGCAAAGCTTCCTTTATTATTTTGAAATAAACTCGGGCCACGTAAAATGACTTCAGTTCTTAGTTTTTGTGAAACTATTGGACTGAATGAATGAAAACTTTCTTGAAATTCCAAATATCCAAAATCATTGAACAAAAGCAGATTCGGAATATTTTCTGAAATTGTTGAAAGACATGATCTATTGTTGGATTCAGTCATTTTATAATCAAAATCCGACTCTTCATTGTTTTGTGAGGCATCAAAATCAAAAAATTCATAATCTGACTGAGGCATATGTTTGTCTTCTTTAATATCCTCTATCTGGTCATTTTCTTCAACCTTTTCCTTTTTTAAATAATTTTGCAACATTTGACTTGACTTTTTAGCTTCATTTCGGAATATTCTGGCCTTTTTACGATTTTGTGCGCCACTTAATTTCGGTTTCGGCATCTTTGATATTCTAAAGTTTGAAAGTTTTTTCAAATAATTTTGAGCTTAACAAATAATTCTATAAATCTTACGATTGAGTTCTGGATATAACTCAAATTTCATGTATTTTGGAAAGGCTTTGAAATATATAAACAAAGTTCACCATAAAATTTAAATTTAATTTAAATAGTACTAAAATTAAATTTAAATTTTATGGTGAACTTTGTTTATATATTTCAAATAATCAAAATTCGTTATTTTAATGTTGGTTAAATTTCAAAATCGAAAATCTTTAAATAAAGTTTAGGTTTCAAAAATCAATTTGGCGCCCCTAAAATCGTGGCGCCCGGGGCAAAAGCCCCGCTTGCCCGGCCCTAGATACGCTACTGTATGAGAGCACCCCTTATTTTCAGAAATGTTTTTATAGCTTAGCAGATTTCCTTTAACATAATATTTTTAGGTTATTATTTAATAAAAATTGGTCGAATTTAAACAGATAATCCTATTTTTCAGAAAAAAATATTTTTCTAGAAGTTTCTCTTCTTACCATGGTGATCTGAAAATATCAAAGATATTTTCGCAGACAATTGGGACACAGATAAACTGCTTCCACGAAACCATAGTAAATATTGAGACATTATCATTTCAATAAAAGGTGCTGAACTGTAACTCAGCGAACTGAAGTTAGAATCTAGTATTTAAATAACAGGGGTGTTGGGTATTACATGAATTTCCAACAAAAGAAACTAGTCAAATATTGAAAAGGAATCTGGGAATCAAATTTTTTTTACAAATGACAATTTTAATGATCAGAAATATTGTTTGTGGATTTTAATGAAAGTTTAAATTGTAATTTGAAGGTAATAGTGGGAATGTCCTAATCGTTGAATCATCTTTATATTATCCCCACATATTCCATTTTTAGAAGATCCCCTCCCCTTATCTTTGGGATATTTTTAATCTATGCTTCCTTATCATCCTGTGGTTTTTAAACAAGGATGTGATGTTTTTTTTCGAATTCTATTGATACATAAAACTCAAATTTGTTTAAAATTCATTGTATATCAATGTATGCTTGTGCATACAAATCATTTACTTACATTTACTCGAATGAAAATTTTATTATGAACTTAATTACCATATATACTCGCGTATTACTCGAGCAATTTAAGTCAAATTTTCAAGTCAAAATAGCCACTTCGACTTTACGCGGGTCAAAAAACGTACAAATTAATTTTTAATGAAATCATTAAACCTTTTTTTATTTTTGTTACTTCGACTTATACGCGGGTTTCCAATTTAGGACTTAAAAACCTCTTAAAATTTACTCGACTTATACGCGAGTATATACGGTAATTTTCTACCGATGTAAAGTCTATGTTGTCTATCGTGAACACATTATACTGTGAACAAAGTTTGAATTTTTGGAACTTCTAATACGGATTAAAAGATTTTTATTCATGTTTTCATAAAAAGTTAAACTTTGTATCGTGAACATGAAATTTTCGAAATTAAAATTTTTACTGATTATAATAATCATTTAATCATATAAATCGAATAAAATAGACTCTTATATATCATGAAAAAAAATCCTGCACTTATGTTAAAAATCGTGTCAAAAAGAATATAGCAATGTAATTGAAGAATGAAGATGTTAAAAATCAACGATTTTTAGCAAATAAATATTCAATTTCTGTCCGGTTGGTTAACAAGGTTTTAAATTTAGACTCAGAATATCTGCAGATCAACAAAAATGAGAACAAGATTAGAAATGTAAAACTTAGGAAGACAGATTAAATTGATCCCATTTTATGTTGATGGTTTCAAGAATCGAGAAGTAGAAACATGACAATATCTTCTGAAGTAATGATAACTAAAACCTTTGAAATTGCTGCGAAATTAGGCGTATCAGATTTCAAGGCATCAACTGGGATTATCTTCATTTCTAAGACGAAATAACATAAAATCTAAAAGAATAAATGTGGAAGCAAATTTAGTTGACGTTAATATTTTGGAGAATTTTAAAAACATTTTAAAAGACAAATTGTCTTAATATAAGAATGAAAATGTATTTAATTATGATGAAATGAGCCTTCGAAAAAAACTTATGCATTTTCGAATTCAAATAAAGCTAATGGCAAATTTTCCAAAGAAAGAATTACAATATAGTTTGCAGTTAGTAAAATTGGGCCACTTGTAACTGGGAAATCAAAAAATTTTCGGTGTTTTTAAAAATACGCTCAAACTTCCTGTATTATATGAGGCAAATAATAAAAGCTGGATGAATTCTTCAATATTTTCTGATTGGTTAAAAGAAATAATTTTGCAAATGGAAAAAGAGAACAGAAAGATATTATTGATATTGGATAATGCCCCTGTACAGCCCAAGGATTACGAGTTTTCAAATGGGCTGGAATGATAAACGATATTAAAATAATTTATGATGCCATAAACTTCGATAGACGACTTAAATGTGAGCTATGTATACTCAACACCCGGGTGTATTTCTTTATCTAAACGTAATTTATACTACCATCTTTTTCCGAAAATAAGACATCCTCCGAAAATAAACCCTAGATAAAAAATGCAAAAAAAGAATTCGTTAAAAAATGCTGTTGATTTATTAAGTATAAATTAAGTATAAACCAGATTCAACGTATTTCAGGAATTTATGTACCGTATATACTCGTGTATAAGCCAAGAAATTTTGGGCAATTTTTTAAGCTAATTTTTAATCTAACATGTCAAAAACAAGATTTTGTGATTATTTAAATAATTCGTCAGATTTTAGCTATTTTTTTTTACCTCGGCTTATATACGGGTACTTGATTTTGGACAAAAAATTGACTATAAAAACTCACTTCGGCTTATATACGGATCGGCTTATACACGAGTATATACAGTAATTGAAAATGAAAAAGCCTGGTGCACCCAAGCAGTTATAAGAAAGTGGGTTGATTTTATGCTGCCTCCACTGTTAAGGGCTCAGAATGGAGGTTTAATAATTTGGGATTCTTTTGTAAAACCAGGCTTACAAGAAGTTGTGAATTGGATAAAAAAATCATGGGACAAAATAACTGTTAGTAATGTTTCCAATGCACTACGAACAGGCTACTTAGACAAGAAGTATTCATTTAACGATAGCTATATCGCAAAGACATGAGAGATTAGGACCAATGATTCAACAGGAAATGGATTTGATAGAAAATCAGAATATAATTCAGAATTTTATTTATGACAATGTTCCAGAAGAAGATGACATGACTGTAATTGAATAAATTTAAATTTCTGCATTTTGTGTAAAATAAATATTAAATAAAAAAATATAAATATACTTTTATTTTGGCCCTCCACCGAAATTAAGCCCTAGTGCGTATTTTGGACCAAAATAAACAGTAAGACAGTATCTTGTTTTCGGGAAAAGACGGTATCTTAATAATCCTACTAAGAGATAGGAACAACTTTGCCGACCACACCTCTCCCGTTTGCTATTCTGTGAGTTTTCTTACGAATAGGGGCACATTAATTTTAGTAGCAAATGGGCGCCGATTTTCTTCAGACGGCTCTGTGCATACTAACAAAATGTAACAGAGGATTTTGAAGATAAGTTTCGAACTGCATTTATCCTCTTTCTTCTTACTATTTCTGCCTCCTCACTCATCAATATCTTTTTAGTGGATAAGCAATAACTATGACAAATGTATTTTAGTACACTTCATACAAATATACAAATTTAATTAATAATGACTTTGATAAAAATTTAGATTATTAATATTACAATTTTATTGGTTATATTCTTGTTAAGAAGTGCCACTCCATTGAAAAGTGATAATATTATTAATGACGCACTAAATTTTATTATTTGGAATTCCTCTCCTATCAAAGAAATAATACGTCATTATCGCAATAGGCCCTTCATAACTAAAACACTGGCCAACAAAAATCTCTTGTTGCCACAAAGTATTGAAAGCAATTTAGATATTTTCATTTCCTTGGTTTAGAAAATGATTTAAGTTTGATCGAATTGGGTCTAGTTTTTCAGATAATAATTACCTTCACATAGCTATGACTTGTATTATAATGATTATTTATTATTAAATATTATTTGCAGCAAAAGGCTTAAATTATCATTTTATTGTTTTAAATAATAAATGCTGCTACCAAGCAATCATCATTTTATATTATAATGATAGCTAAAATATTAATAAATCTATGCTCATTTCGTATCGTTAATTGGAAAAAGTTTATGAAATTTGAATTTTCGAGTAAGATGAAATAAAAACTTCATATCATCTCCATCCACACTGCCTTCAATTTCTCATAGTTCTTTGTCAGCGCACATATAAACCGATATTTACTTCGGTTGGTTCATTTATAATTAATACAACTTGACATTCAATTCCGTCAATAAGATTTCCATCGAAATGTTAACACCATTCTTCAAGCAGTAACGGTTCGGTTATTTCTTTTTTTTATTTCGTTGCTTCTCTGAATGTTGACATCTATATTGCTGATTGACATTGCGTTGGAATGTCAATAACTGCTTGCGAAAGTATCTTACATATTTTCGCACATTTCGTGGTTGATATTCCTGTGGTAGTCACTAGTATTGTTGATGTTTCACTTTTATTGTGCCTCCTTTTGTTGGAGACATGCTTGATGTCATATTTTTTATCTTCACATTCACTACAATAACAGCCCACAACAGTTCTGCTGCTGGTCTTCTTCTTTTAAAAAGTAGAATGGTTTAATCACTTGAAGCATGAATTGTCAAATATACAACTTCCCAATTGTTTTCCACCTGCGATTAGTATAGTCTTTTTTCTTTCCTCAATAGCCAGTCGCTATTAACTTTCGTAATATCAAAGAATGCATTGAATGGATCATAGTTCCGCCTATTGATACAATCGTCTTAAGTTTTAAGAAACTTGTCATGATTTCCGCGAATAACCTTCTCCGACACATGTGGAAAATTCAATTTCAAATTCCAAAATTTTGTAATTTCTTGACAAATGACAGTTGCGCTCTCTTTTCATCTTTTGGTTTCCTGTTCAAGAAAGAGATAGCGACCAACAACTTGCATCTTCTAATGAAGACTCTTATAGAGGTAAAGTTCCTCTTTCTTATGCGACTGTTGAAACTGTAACAGATTATTTGACCACAGACCTTTATGATTTTCAACTTGTATGCCATTGTACAGCTAGTGTGAAAAAATTTCAAACAATGTTAGCTTACTGCTTTTAAACTATAGCGAGTAAAATATTTCATCTTTCGTTAAGAAAGTATGTGAGTAAATTAATAAACCCCACTAATATTTATTATTGTGAGAATTTCTGATGAATGTAGATTCAGTGAGCAACGACTTTGAATAGCGTAATGATGGATACGGTAATGAATCATTCCTCTCTAAACATGTAATAGATAAAGAATTAAAAAGAGATGCCAATGAAATTGCCACGAAAGACACTGTAAAACGTTTTCTATTTTCGTGGGTGACCCATTTTTAACTGCGAGGGAAATTATTGGCATTTACTTGTTTTTGGTCAAAGGTTCATCGATTTATAACACAGGCAAACATTATTTTGCAAAAATTCAGCCCCTTAATGTACATGTAATGTAAAGTGCGATATTAACATTAGGTTAAATTAAGAAAATAATGTATTTTTTTAAAATAGTTTTGGCTGTACAATGTCAAAAAAGTTTCATCAAACTGGATCTTATGAGAGAGGACTATGAAAGTCCAATAGTAATCAGAAAGTAATACAGTTGAAGGCTTTATGACGACTTTCCACCTCACTGATGTTTTGATGAAATCGTTCACCATACTTACCAGATACATCACACATGTTCTCACAGAAATAATGAAGGTGAGAATTCATTAAATTTGAATGACTTATTATAGCCTAGGGCCTAGGCTTTCATGATTTTTCAGTTTATTCTTGATTAGATATTCAAACCTTGAAGCTCTGTGTCACCCAAGAAAACCTTTGCAAACCTTTCTAAAAGACAGTCATGCTGATTTTGTAACAGGTGTCAGAGTGTCATCAAATTGCTGAGCAATAAGCAGCTGTATCAACTGTGGTCCACTAAAGATACCTTCTGTTAATTTCGAAGAATTTTGTCTTAGAATAGTTCATTCCATAACAAACTTCGTCAAGTGATTTCACAAAGTGTTTAATGAGGCATAATTTTTAATGTAAAGGTGGTAGTATAATCTTATTCAGTGGAACAAGTGGCGGATTGCCAACATCAATATTAAATTACCAGTTCAATATTAAATTCATCAGGCTTAAGTCATACTTTGTCTTTTTAGTGGCTTTGTCTTGCTCGTGAATCCCAAAGCCGTAGGAAATAACTTAACTTGGTATATCCAATCAAGATAGCAATGACTTCGAAATCTCCACTGATGCTTATTATAATGTAAGCTATTCAGAATATCTTAGGGATTTTTTTAGATTTTCCGCACGATCACTGAATATGCAATAGTCACGGATGACAACGGATTGGCAAAATGCAACAAGACAGCTTGGACACTATATTTTGAGGCATCAATAATAAAACACCATTCAGTAGAATTATGTTTTCCCCCAAAGAATTGAAATAAACCATCAATGCCGCAGCATTAAGGAGTTTATTTTACATTTAAAAAAATGAAAAAACATTTTATGATCGTTTACGATGAAATGGTATTTTAACACCCTTTTTCTAACAATGTTTCTCTAGAAATTTTCTCAGAAATTTAAGCAGGTTAAGTTTTGAATCAAATCATTTAATTCAGGCTGTGAAAGCAATTGAGGTCTGTTATCATTTAAATCCGATGCTGATTAAATCTTTATGAACAATTCATCGGCCATTAACGGCGTCTTCACCATCTCTGTCGTATTCTTCCAGCAAGTAACCAGGTTTCTTGGGTACTGGAAAAGAATTTGAGTGGAATTAGATGAGAACCGGACTGGAAATTTGAATATGATATATTTCCATTTCTGATGGGTGAGAGAGATTTTAGGGTTCACGCCAGATTGTAGGAATACCAAATAGCATAGGTAACCGATATTTTACCAATTGCTTAGTCGTGGAAAACAGCTGATATAGCAAATAGCTTTTAAATATGTTAATTAATTGTACTTTGCTTCTTTTTTGCAGTATAATTGCCTCATAACAAAGGTTAATTGAAATTTAATTTAAATTCTAATTTCACTCAATCACTGACTAATTCAGCGTTGAAATTACCAAAAAAAAATAACTAGTGGGAAGGTGGCGAAAGAACCAAAAGTGCAATTTACTTAAAACCACTCATTGGAGATATTTCTGGACTGTATAATTTAAAACCTGTGCAACGATTACTTATAAAATATGAAATCGTCACGAAGGCCTTGATTCAAAAACCAACATATTTGTGTAATATTCATTTGAACAGAACAACAAAAATATATCTGATTTTGTAAAGTAATCATATCATGCATAGTTTGGTATTTATCTTGATGTCCAATTCAAGTCAGGAGCTCCCCATAAAGTTTCCAAGTTCTGTATTGAATGCTTATAGCAAAGAATAACCTGAAGAAGAAAATCTTTGAAATTCGGTGTCTACAATATGAAAGAGCAACTAAATCACCATGATAATTACTATTTTTGTATGGTGAATTTTGGGAGCTATACTTGGTTTATCAAACTTAGCTGGAGTATCCTAATTAGGTATCAGCGAAACTGGCAAAATGAAATGGAATGAATGGAATATGAACTTAAAGATACATTTTCTTCACAGTCATTTAAATTGGTTTCAAGAGAATCTAAGTCACTACAATAGAAGACAAGAAGAAAAATTCCACCAGTATATCAAGACAATGGCAGAAAGATATGAAGATTACTTTGGATTCTCCAACACGAATTACTTGCTGCAGCAAAAAATATTACTTAATTAAGATTTACTTAATTAATATTTTTTGAGTTCACCCCGTATAATACATAATACATTTAACTTATTCCATGTAAGTTTGGCTATATTATGTTAAAACGGAATTCTTTGTAAGAGGTAGTAGGATTATTGAAACGATTACACCAATTTCCACGTTTTTCAATAGTTTGTTGATCAAGACATATTCTTGTTTAAAAATGGAGGCAATCAAACAAAATGACTACCAAATTCGAATTCAGCGTATTAAAATTACTCAAAATTGATTTGAAGATCAGTGTCAATGAAACCTATGTTGACCAATGTAGTTTATGTGTAAAGTTGAACTGTCATGCCAGCTTTACGTCTATTTGAATGGAAAGAGTTCAAGTATACTCACTTCATGTTGAAATAATCAAAAGCTTCTATTAAATTACTTTTGTATAAACAATATTGTAAATTTGGGATTTTTATTATTCTAGTTATATTTTATGTTCTATTTTATGATTGTTATGTATTGTTAAAGAAATTTGTAGGACCCAGCCGCGTCACCTTTATTAAAACCGTCTTGGGACAGCTGGGGTGTTTGTGTGTGTGAAAATATAAAATAATATAAACATGGCCGTAATAATAAGTTTGAGCGCCCTGAGCTAAATAAAATTTTGCACCCCTACATACTTTTATTATAAAAATTCAATTTTATTTTCAAAAATTCAAAACTTAAATATGTATTTACGCAAAACAAAATTCAAAAAATTTATATAAATATGTGAATTAAATATTAATTTTTAATTTAAATATGTCTTTTGCGGCATTTATTTTTAGCAAATATATCTATAATTTTCTTGTGATCCAGTTTCTCAAGGAAATCCGATTCCATTGACAAAATACTTAAATTATTTAATTTGTATTGTCCTAAAGATGATCTTAAATGATTTTTTATTCTCTTGAGAGTTGAAAACGACCTTTCTCCACTACAATTTGTACAGGCGATACTTAAATATATTCGTAGAGCTGTTGTTATATTCGGAAAAGTGCATTCAATTTGCAATTCAATTATTGTTCTTAAAATTTGCTCAGATTTAGATAATGCTGTTAAGTTATCCGATATTAAATTTACATGTTTAAAATGTAAACATTCCTCGATTAGACCATTTTCAAGATCATCTAGGTATTCTTTATATAAAATAGTTGCTTTTTCTCGTATCATATTTTCGTCGAAATGTTTTGAATTCATTAAAATTCCAAATTTAGTGGTAATGCGATCATATGCAGATTTCCGTTTTTTTATTTCTGCCAAAAGTTTATCAATAAATACATAAAAAATATTTATACGGAAATTACTATTTTTATCAAATTGTGTGTCGGCTGATGTCCCTTCATCGAACTGCTTTTTTCTTTTAACAGTTCCTGCAGTTTTAAATTCAAAACAATCCGATAAATTTTCTCCTTTCTTTTTGTAATAATTAAATGAATCTATATTTCGAAGTTCTTCAATATATGTTTCCAATGAAGTGTATAATTTAACCACTGTTTCAATTTCAATTTCAACTTTCTGGAGGCTAACATTAATTTTATTCATGGTTTCCAGAATATCATTCCAAAATGAAAGCATAAAACCAGTTTCGAGAGAATTGAACTGCTTTTCCAAACCTTCTGCTTCAATTCTAGTGGAACATTTCTGTGTTAAATCTGTAAATATATCATTAAGAGCATGCTTAAAATATTCATATCCGAGAACTAAAGCATGAACGGATTCGGCACGTGCTGACCATCGAGTGCTGCTCAGTGATTTTGGCATCTTACATTTCACAGATAAGTGACGTTTCAATATTTCCCAACGGCCAGTTGAAGCAGCGAAAAAATTATATATACTCTGAACGAAAAAATATAACTTCGTGGCTTCCAAACAACTATCTGCAGCACACTCACCTATTAAATTCAGGGAATGGGGTGCACATGGTACATAAATAGCCAAATTATTTTTTAACTTTATTCGTGCCTGAAGTCCATTAATCAAATTATTACTAGGTGATGTTTCAAATAATTTGCAAGGGCAACAAAACACTTTTCCAACTGATTGCGAATATAAAATCCAGTTAAGTTTTTATCTTTTCCCACTCAATAAAATTCTATAAAATATTGACGCAGTAGCGAATCTATTTTGAGCTTTATATGTAATTTTTGATGAACTGAAATCTATTTTCTGAATATCTACTTGAATTTCTGTTATATTTTGTATAATAAGATTGATTTTGTCATCGTTTAATTCCCTCCATTTTGCAACATCACGATAGTCAAAATTATCATTTCCAATCACTAGTTCCCGTTCTAATTCCTTTTCAACATTTCCTTTTTCTTTATCCACAATCAATTCCGGTTCAGACAGTTCTAAATGCTGTGGGATTACTTCAATTCCTTGTACTTCCTCCGTTTCTTTATTTATATTCAAATCATACGATTCGCCAGTTGAATTATTTTTTGTTTGAAAATAGTTTTTCAAAGATGGAATTTTTGTCAATAATAAATTATCTTTAGCTTTTTTTTCTTCGGCTAACTTACGATTTTCATACCCAGACAGTTTTTACCTTTGCGGATTCATTTTTACGGTAATATCTAGAACATAATACTATTAATAAATATCAATTACTTAATTCATTTTTAATAGTACACTTTATGGATTAATAAAATAGTTTTCACTTACATTGAAACACAATTTATATTTGTTACGTTTTAAAATCCTTATACTCGTTATATTTTTCCTTTTTAAAATCTTTATATTCTTAAAATAATATAAAAAAAATTCACAAACAAAACTAAAGAAATAAATAAAATTCCGTTGCTCTTCATTTGTTTTTTTTATTATGTTCGCCTTCTGTTTATTTATGATAAAAGTGCCATCTATTGCAAAAAAGCACTTATCATTTAGAAACTTTAAAAAAGATAAATTAATGTGATTCAATAATACAAGGTTTGCTCAATCTGTAAAATACAAGGTTTGCTCAATCTGTAAAATACAAGGTCTGCTCAAGCCGCCATTAATGAGGAGCGAATTTTTAACTGACAAGCAATAAATTTTATTTTTAAATTGGTTTTAAACGTGATTAAATAATTATGTATAAAGTATTTTTTTTCTTTGGTAATTTTTTTAAGAATTTTAATAAAAGTTTGTGATACTTTAAAATGTAATCAAAGTCGAATTTAATCTTTATAGAAGTTAGGTCATTAGCATACATGGTTTATATGGATGAGAAAAAATATAACATTGAACACATTACTAACTTAAATCACAGATACGCTAAATATAAAGAAAATTACTTTTTTTAAATTAAAAAAAAGCAATTAAATTTCACCATCTTGTTTTCTTAGCGCCCTCGGATCGATGGCGCCCCTGGGCTGTAGCCCAATTAGCCCTATGGTTAATGGGGCCATGAATATAAAACGTAAAATAATTAACTTTAACAAATTTACAACTTTTATTTAAATAAGAAACTACCCCTTTAAATTCCAATTCGTTTCTGTTTTCAATATTCCGATTAAGGTTAGAGGACTTAAAAATATATTTTAGTATTGTAGCATTCTTCATTCTTGGATTCATAAATTCTTTTAAATTGTGTTATTGATTTTTTTTGTTTCCCTATAGCAATAAATTGCTATAGGGAATTACACTATATAGTTCTATTTATTTCATTTGGCACAATGAACACAACACTACAAAAAGTAAACCTACATTGTAATTCTTATTCAGAATTACTTAATTATAATAAAAAATTATAAGATATAATATGATACAATATGCACTACAATTACTTTTCTATTTGTTGGAATTTTAATGATTACTGGAACGTCATTTAATTATAATCTGCTTCTCGTGTTCAATAAATAATAATCAACACTCCAAACTTATGTTATTGTCAAAATTAATAAACAAAATAACTCTTCATAATAATCTCTTTTTCACAAAGATTCACAAAATGTCTTTAATCATTCTTTGAATAATTTTCTAATTAATGTTTTACTGGCCTTTAATACTTTAAGTTTCCTCTTCCCTAATCGATGCAAAAAGCCAATTTCTGATTTTACCTCTCTTTAAATACCTGAATTATCCCTATAATTAGTGACTTTTGACTAAATAATCTTCAATATTCTTTTTTCTTAACTATCTTCGCCCAACAAAAGTTAATTAATAATCCATTTGGTTTTCCAACTACCACTGATCACCTTGTCATGATTACCCAGGAAAATCCACATTGTTTATTCTTTTGCTTGTTTACATAACCGGCTTTGTACAATTAATTAATATTTTGCATTTCTCAAAAATTTGTGCTTTTCATGCTTTTCCACACAATTTCTAACCAAATTATTCATATTATGTTGTTTATAGTAATTTCTTCTATCTCTGATCCGTTTTCCAGCTTCATAACCCGGAATTTAATCACTTATTAATTGTATACAATTTTCATTTCTAATTATGCACTTTTCTTTAATTTTATATCTAATAAATATCAATATTTAAATCTTTTTTTCATTCGATTTCAATTCAATTTTATTTTAAAATAATTTGTATTTGATTACCCCAACATATTTATATGGATCATTTAATGATTTAAAACAAAGTAAATTTCCTTTATTTATTTTATTAAACAAACTACAGCATTTAATTATTTTCATAAACCAAGTGCAAATAATACCCTTTTTTTGGTTCAATTTTTATACTATTTTTTGGTATTTTTGACAATTCTCAATTATGAAAATTCTCTTTTGACATGAAAAATTCTAAGAACTTTGCCAATTCACTAAATTCATAGACAAATTATAATTATTTTATCGCATGTTTGTTTTATTAATGGAATTGCTTGTACCGTATTTGTATGGTTCATTAATTTTGTCAAATATAATTTGAAATCTTTAACAATTTGGTAGATGTATGAACTAATAATTTTTTAATGCACATGTAGTTTTCTATGTATTTATCATTTATATTATTGATTATTTTGTATTATTATAGCAGTTTTTACGCTTTTGGACACGGTAGAATAGGTAAAATGTAGGGTTATAAAGTGAATGAATCCAAAAGTTGTATACAAAAAGAAAATAATGTAAACATAGTTTAATATTTCTAAATTACTGATAGCAAAAGGAAATAGATTAAATATTTACAAAAAATTCATTTTTCTGGTGGGTTGCCACTATATTTTTTCAAAATGTGGTTATTTTAAATTACGCTAGAATTGACAGCTAATTGAATGTTTGGCATATTTTTGTCTGCGAATTTACAGAAAGATGTTTATAAAACAGTAAATAGTTGAATTCAAATGTTAATATTCAGAACAAATTCTAAATCTTTGTAATATTTTGAGTCCATTGATCTTTGTTGGCAAAAAATTGTGTAGTTCTATAGGAAAAATATCAGTAATTATGGACTGGATCTGAAAGATATTGTAAATCTAAAAATTATATAGAGAGGGGGCAGATAGCAATGCCCGATCCTTTGTATCCGAGGTGTCAATAATTTCGATCGTTTTATGATTTTTGTTTTGTCTCCAATAATTCAAATTCACTCAAATACATTTAAGTAATATTATAAGCAGTGGCGTAGCGAGGTGGGGCGAGGGGTGACAGTTTCCCCGGGCGCCACAATTTTTGGGGCGCCGGATTGAACGCAATATATATAAAATATATAAATATAGCCAAGCATTAAAAATTTTTTAAAATAAACGATGAAAAAGGGATTTTATTTTTCTGTTTTCCAGTTTTTTTCTAGTTTTGTTATATTTTTATATTTTATATTTTATATTTTATATTTTTTTAAAATATTATTTTAGAATTTATTAATATGCATTTTATATTTGGCGTTTTTACATATGTCTATTTTAATATCACAAAAAAATTTTTATAGTAAGCCCAGGGCGCCAAAAATATCCCTGCCCCCGGGCGCCAAGTACTCTAGCTACGCCACTGATTATAAGAACTGGATTTTTCAAATTTCTCCACTGATTTCTTTTCCATTGTATTTATTAATAATCTATATTTTTATTTACTTAATATTTAAATGAAACATCTCTTACGTTAACTTTTAGGAAAAGTAAATCGCGGTGAATTTTATTGATAAAAGTATTTATGTAAAACTTAATTTACACCCTTGCTTTATATAACAAATAGTAAAAGTAGTTATAAACGAATCCTAAAAAAGGATGAAGACGAAAGGGATAACCGTAATGATTCAATATCTGATAAAGAAGAAACTTAATTGTATTTCAATTTTTTATTTATGACAAATCTATGACAACTCAAAAGAAGCTGTGTAAGAAAAATTGTCTTTCGAGTACTCCAACAAAAAAGGACATACTAAAGATATACGGGAAATAAAAATTGAGTTTTGACATATCAATTTTGCAAATAAACACAAGATGGAACAGTCAATTAATTATACTTGAGGAGGTATTGCTGACCATAAAAGTTATTTTAAAAGTTTTTTTAGATATATTTCTTTTTTATAATGAAAAATTTTGCAGGAGAACTTAAAACAATGTTTCACTTGGTTTTTCACGAAGAATAAATGAAGGACGAATAAATTTTACAGGTCTGCCTTGATATATGCATAACAAATAAGTAAAGATTAATTATAAAGATGAAAAATTGCCCTTTGGACACATTGAAATAGAAGCCACAGCCAGGGCCTAGGAGAGAGAGTGCGGGGCCCGGCCAAATTTTTTTTGGGGCCCCTTTTTAATAATTAAAAAAAATATATTGTTAGCGACAACACAATATAAAAACAAATTTTATTATATTAATGATTTACGGGCTTTTGAAATTGCAAATTTATCAATTATTTCACTAAAATTTAGGTTTCTTGCAATATCGTTATTAATATGCAGCATTGCTAATCCATTTAGCCGCTCTTGTGTCATTGTAGATCTCAAGAAATTCTTGAAACGTTTTTGAGCTGAAAACGTACGTTCAGACTCGGCTACAGAAACCGGGATTGTCAAAAATATTCTTAATACAACTACAATATTTGGAAAATCTCTTATTCGTGGATTTTAAAAACGATCAAGGAATTTTAAATGCCGAATTCCTAATCTTAGATCAATCTGATTTATTTAAAAATATGTTAGATTGATATATAAGAGCAAAGAATTTATATCATTAGTCCATTTTCAAATTGTTGAATTTTTAAAAATTAATTTTTGTTTCCAAAAATATTTCTTCAAATAAAATTTTGAAGATTTGGGGCCCGGGGCCAGTGGCCCATCTGGCCCGCCTCTCCCAGGGCCTGGCCACAGCTCATAATTATTATTTTATTGAAGCCCATAATCAGAGAGTTGAGTGTCAATTTTGTGTCCCTATCATCTGTTTCACATTCAGATTTTTTGATATTATAAGTTGATATTATAAAAATTTTCAATCAATTCAAAGACCTATTTTCACATTTTACTATATATCTGACATCAGTTTTTATAAAAATTTAACCTTTCAAGTTGCCATTAAGTTCTTTTTATGAAGTAATGTATTTGTGAACTGTTGATATTCGATTTAGTGTGGAACGTAACCTCGAATTTAAATTTGAGGGTATCGGAAAGAATAGAAAGTAAATAAAGTTTAAAGGTGCTGTTACAAAATATGGGAAATCTTTTATGTTAAATCATCAGTTTACTAAGAATAAATCCATTGTAAATAATAAAATACAATATAACTGCATTCTATTTTTGACGCGTCGGAACTACAACACTGAAGAAATAGTGTATAATGTGAGTTCCACAACATCCTGCTAGTTGATTCTCACCTTAGTCACATCTTAACTTTAACCTCATATTATTTTTATTAACTCTTGCAACCACCAACATTTGTATCGATATTTACAAGACAGAGATAAGACAAATTTATCACTTCTTCAACTATTATTTCATCCAATACTTAAATAAAACATTGATAATTATTGCTTATTTTATACGGTTACTATATAGTAAAAAATTCGGTTCATAAATCTTTTTCATTAATTTCGATGTGTTCGAAGTGCTTATTTATCCTAAAACTCTGATTGTGATTCACCAAACATATTCACACAATACAGTCTTTTCACTTTCCTCATCACATTTCACTGCCAACTGACAGATATTTCCAACCGACATTCAGATTTCTTAGATTTTTTATGTCTAAAGGTTTCTAGATGTTGATAGATGTCTTTTCTATTCGATTGAGCAACAGAAAATGTAAAAGTTGTGAAAAAGTTTTATTACATCACATTTCGTGAAATTTCACGAATTTGAAATCTTTTTCAAGATCATAAAGATCCTCTAGAGCAGGGCTTTTCAAACTGGGGTCCGTGAGTGATTTTATGAGGGTCCGTATCGATTTTAAATATTCTTAAACAAATAATAAGATGCACACTATTGATTCAATTTTTGTGTATGTCTGTGTTATTTAATGATTAATTAAACGTATTTAGTTAATGTTCTATAATAATTTCTTTTTAATAAATTTAATTTTATAAAAATATTAATAATTATGTATCAGGTTTTACAAACAAAATAGTAATTTTTTAGTAAAATGGTCCGTAAACTAAGCGTAATAAAAATTAGGGGTCCCTTGTTTAAAAAGTTTGAAAAGCCCTGCTCTAGAGAATAAAGTCATGTTTTTATGTAAGTCAGTTTTAGGTCACTAATTATCACAATGACCATAAAAAAGTCAAAATTTGAAGTGAAGGTCGTTATAAGGTCAAAAAATTCGATTTCAAATCGATATACTTTAACCTTAAATTTACACTTTATACAAACAAATTAATGAAATAAAATTGATTTCTGAAAATGTCACATAAATTTGCAAATACTCGTTGGGATTGGTTATGAATCAAGGAAATGATGCATAGATAATTATATGCAAATTTTGATACAAACTTGATTTGAATCTATGAATCTTTATAATATAAGTATAAAAATTGTTTTTTGTGGGATGACTTACAAAACATTAAACATCGTAAGCTATATGATACCCAGTGAAAGTTCCAATAGTAGACTAATTTCGAGCTTTTGAGTCTCATCAGTACTATTCAGGAGACGTGATTTTTTCATACGCCATGTTTGAAAGTTTACAGATTGTCCGTGACCAAGCTAAAAGAAAGCAAGCGATGTGATATTCAGTGTATCAGGGAAAGTATTCAATAAAGTTGTATACTTACCTGACGTGAAGAGAAATCTTAGCGTCTCGTGCATATGAAATTCAAATGCTAGAAACTTGTCTACTATTGGGACTTGCACTGGATATTAAAAAGCTCACGCTGTTTAACATTCTAATAAATTTTTAAAATATCGGACAATACTAGTATAATTGCGAATATAGCAAGAAATATTCCATTTTGAGAAAGTATAGGAGATGGTCGAGACATGACCAAAGTGATAGGGTATTGCTTGAAACGAACAATATGGTCAACCTATCTTCATTAATTGGTTATTAACTTTCATAACTTTGCAGACAATTTAATAAATGTTCATTCATTACTTACTGAACGTATGTTATTTCTTGTTATTAAATAATTGTTCGCTCCAGGATTTTTTAAAGTCAAATATGCTTGAGAGAAATGTAAGGATTTAAATAATAAAAGATAATGTAAATTTATTTGGATTTATCGAGAAATGTGAATAAAATTGTAAATAATGAATGTTTTTGACATATTTAATTCGAACCGATCACCATAGAAAACCTTTTACTGAAACAATGATGTCAATTAAAATTCCTAAATATTCATGCTGGAAATTTGTGAATTATTTCAAAATGAAAGGCATAATTTGCGAGTCATTTCCAAAAAATATACTTCATTCTAAATAATGGAATTTGTTCTCAGACTGGAATATACTTTATTCAAAAATCACAGGGTTCCTTGATGTTATACCATCTGTGTATAACATCTGTTTTGGAAAGACAAATTAAGAATCGCTATTAATCAAGTAATTACAATTACAATATTAGCAAGTGTTCGACCAGATGGAACTTTTGAATATTCGCGAGATGAAATTGCTAAGCTAATAGATGATCTTATTATTCCAAAAGAATATATGTCAAAGTGTTGGCCAATGTTTAACACAAGTTCAAGTAAATCAAGAATCTCTATTAAAAGCCAATAATTTCTTGCAACTAAAGAGTTATTTTCCCGACTTGTTTCTATTAGACTTTGACACAACTTCAAGATTGATTCTATTATCTGATGATGGCTCATCAAAAATGATGTCCAGTTCTTTTGATCAAGGAAAAGGCTGTTGGTGCAATGTACTCAATATCATTCTGAATGAGAATAATTCTGATGTACTTTATGCTGGGAATTGTGAGCAAGGTCATGAAGAATTATGTGATAAATATAATGTTATGTGCTATGAATTTCCAAGGTCAAAGTAAAGAATTTTAAAAAAGATTAAAAATATTTTCCAATAGTTTTAAAAACAAAAAGATTAAAAATTATTATTCAAATCAGCGTTTCCATACTATTTTATTTTGTCCTATGTTTTATTGTTCACTATTTAATAAGCGTTAAAAGCAATCGTGCTGTTATTTATTCATAACCCATGTTACGTTTTAACAGATCATTATTTTAATGAACAAATATTAATAAAAAGTATTTATTTTTATAGATTTTTATGCATTTTTTGTTTTTTATCATAAACTCTTCATTTGCTTATCGAGTTTGGGAAACTAATTATATATACTTGTTATTTACTTTTTATTATGCATTGTCCGTTATAAATACATGTCTAAATAGTTATTCGAACATGACATTTGATTAAAATATTTATTTACTAAAATCCAAACCCTAACATATGTCCAATGCACTATTTATACTTATTACTAATTGCATAATCTTGGAAATGAATATTATTAGTTTGCATACTAATAATAAATGTCAGTTATATATTTATATATAACAGTGGTTCTCAAACTTTTTTGATCACGACCCAAATTTTTGACATTTCATGCCAAAAATTTTTTTGCGACCCACATGACAAAGATTAATTTTAAAATAAATGTTTATTTAATGAGAATAACTCTATTTAACTCTAGTTATTCTAGTCATCGCGACCCACCAAAAATTCTTTCGCGACCCAAAAATGGGTCGCGACCCATAGTTTGAGAAACACTGATATATAACACAAATAAAAATTACACAATAATTAAAAAAAATTAATAAAAATTCGTACCAGTGTGATTTTCCAGACACAAAAAGGTAGGACGACATTTCATAACAACGTACTTCAATGAGTTCAATAAAATTTTAGTGAAAATGAAAAATCAAGTAGTTAAAGCATATTGACCCTGAAAGTAATTAAATGGATTTTGTCTTGGCTGTGAAAATATAGGTGAATTAAAAACCAATATTAAAGTGAATTTCACAGAAATAACTTGTAAATTATTTAAACAGTTGCCCCATCATAGGGTTTTATTTACAAGACGTTATAAAACAAGAAAATCAAGAATAAGAGATTGACCAAGCCCGCAGTATTATACACAATAAGCAAGTTACATAATATTTGTTTCTCTCTCTCTCTCTCTCTCTCTTACTCTCTCTCTCACACACACACACCCATTCCTAGGTGTGCGCCTCATGATCTCTCCCATTATCTCATTTACATCTGACCCGTTTTTCAATTTTTAATTCACTGATTTCTTGATTTTTTGAATTTTATATATACCTTCTTAAATATTTGGAAATTTTATATTTAAGAACCCCAACACATTATACAATTTTATACATTAATACCAATACAAGTAGAGTTTATAGTTCAAATTTTAACAATATTTCATTCTTGCCTATTTTATACTAACGCCCAAGCGCATAATGTATGCTGTGCATTGGAACAAAACAATTATAAAAAGCCAAAGCTAAAACGTACTTCTGCAATAAATTATTTAATTAAAATTTATTTTATTTAACTTATTTTCTACTGTATATTTTTTAAAAATGTTGGGTTATTGAATTGGTGATAAAATTTAATGTTACTCTGACTCCAAGCGTGTCTTTATATAATTCACAAATAACACTTGACAATAGAAATCTTTATTGATAATCACAAATAAACTTTCACTTGACACTGACAATATATTCAACACTCTGTTGGGTGACTATACAGTGCTTATTGCAACACTCGGTGAGGAATAGCACTTGTGTATAACACCGGATTAAAAGATCACAAATTACTGATTGGTTTCTAAACTGGGATTTTGAGCTGGTTGTTTTCTTTGACTTTCTTTCAAACTTTATTCAAATAATCAATAACTTCTTTTCGTTTTATTATTCAACAAATTTTTCTCTTCAACTTTTCTCCAATTATTTTCCACAATTATTTCCTTTACAATTATCTTGACAATCGTTTGTCCAACAACGTTTCGTCCAACGTCTGATTTTCTCCAATAATTATTTTCTCAAATCGTATCTCAATTCGTCTTCCAAATCGTCTCTCAAATCGTCTCTAATTTCCCCTCTAAATTTGTCGTCTCTTTTGTTCCCCTTTTTGTTCTAATTTCATGTTCACCAGTTTTCCCTTATATAGTTTGCTTCTCTTGTGGCACTCCAGATAATCGAGTGTTTTTCCACTTTCCATCTCCTGCTTTTCCCGACTGTCCCATTTTTATCTCTGACAGCTGTCAAGTTGTTTTTCCCTTTTTCCTTTCTTGTTTGGCCGCCTTCTCCCATCAATTCTATTATCACTCGCAAGCTGTCGAGATAAGGATATTGTTGTTTTCCTTTTTCCCTGATTTCAAAATTCCTTTTTCCTTTTTGTACTAATTAATTAGTATTGACCTTGATTTTTATTTTCCTGTTTGATAACTTTTATTTCCTTTCCCTTTCTTATTTTTGATTTCTTTTCACTTCCCTTTTCTTTTCTGAGTCTCTATAGATCGTCCCGTTTGTCATGGCGATCTTCCCCCAGGTAATTTTATTTATTTCTTCATGAATTATTATTTAGGTATCCTCAACATATCTCCCCCCTTTAAAAAAATTTCGTTCTCGAAATAAATTAAGATTTTGAAATCTATTTATTTTGTTAGCTACCTTTTTTGTTTTAAAATTCTACAATAAAATAATTATCCCTTCCCATAGTTGTTTGATTTTATTGCGCAACACATTAATCTCCCTGTTACTTTAATACATATCAAGTCTTTTATAAATGCAATATTATTTCATAGGTTATGGAAGTTGTGAAAACCATGACAGGTTTATATTGTTTGTGGAAAAATTGTGATGACGATAAATACATTTTTAACTTGCTATCAAAAATGCCAAAACCCAAAATTCACAATGCAAATCAACCTAATATATCCCATCAACTAATATCCAATAATAACGTAATGAAATTCAGTGTAATTCAGCATCAAGCATCTCGTACTAAATGAATACAAATGAAATTATTTCCTTTGATATGTAATTTATAATAGATATTTTAAAATAAATGTTTTAATGAAATTTTCTTTATTAATTTCCTGTCAAACCCAACTCCGCTCTCTCCCAATAACCTTTAATTTCATCCATTGAAATTTATTGTGCCTCTCTATATTAAATGCCAGGAGGAAGGAATTTTCTATATCGCACACAGGTGTGCACAAAATGTCAGTGATGTTTTAAATTACATTATTTTTGTGCTGAATTACAAATCGCCACTATCACAAATCGCCAATCGATCCATGCACTCCGAAGCTTCATTATAAATATTTTCTTGAATTCTAGTCGTTAAAAGGCAACTGGAAAAATTTGTTCGCCTCATTCCGCAGTTGTTATTGGAACAGTCTCAGGTTTGTAGAAAAAATTAACTTGGTTTATGGACTAAATCTAATGACATTGTCTTGGATTGCTTTGATTATTTCTATCTCTAGCCGAGCCAATGCGAAGACCAAAAGACAAGCTATAACTCAACGCCCAACCCAAACGCCCCTTGAAGATATGTATATATATGTATAAGAATAATTGAATCCATAAATTTCGGGATTGAAATATTTACGGGGATCCCGATATTTCAACCCTTAGAACAGGGGTGGCCAACCTTTTTGATAAAAGGGCCATTACAATATTTTTGAATAATGCGGCGGGCCGCAGGTTTGAAAGGCGTAAATTTTTAACTAATGCTTCTGTGCTAATTCCAACTAAGGAACAGGAGAAGCGCAGTAATAGCCCGTAGTGGGGTCTGAGACAACCGCTAAAAAAATATAAAGCATTTGCGTGCATGTTAAATAAATTATGCTTCTTAGGTACAGGATAAACTGGCACTATTTATACTTGATAGCCCTGATTTTTTGATAAAAATATTTATAGTTTGTATTGTAATTATTAACTATATATTCTTTGTGTTGCATTTATTATATTTTTTGTATTATATCGTATTTTAAAAAGTTTTTATTATATTTTCAAAATATTAAAGCATGCGGGCCGCCGGTTGGCCACTCCTGCCTTAGAAGATCATGTTTAATTTATAACATAAAAGATACTTCTGGGTCAGAAATTACCCAAGTAAAACAATAAAGCAATAACTTTTAATATTAATTTATTTTTCTATTAATACGGAGAGTGAAAAACATTATCGTTACAAGATGTACTATTAATGTTTGTTGCCCATGTTTTTGGCAGACAAACGAATTACATTTTCATCATTTCGTGCTATGCTTTAGATCATTTGATTCAAATGATTTGAACATTTTTGACAAATACCTCTTTTTACTGTTCTTCCACCTAATAAAATATTGCTGGTCGATATCACTTTTATTCCCAAAAACGCTCTTTTCACTAGTAAATGTGCGTGTATGTTGTTTTTATATATTATGTTTAACGAGTGCATTTGATAAATTCTCATACAAATTTGAAATTGAGTTCAGATGTACATTAGAACAGCAACATCAGGATACATTGTCTAACCACTTGATAAGGTTTCATAAATTGCCATAGTGTGTGATATATGATAACTAGAGTCCAGAACGATATCTGAGGAACGACCTGAAGAAAGAACTGCTTGAATTGAAGTATACATCATTGTTACTCCCGTAAACATTTTGATTGTCATAATCGTCAACATTTGAAGTTTCATACTCATCAAAATTTTCGTTATCATTATCATGAAAACTTTCATTGGTGCATTAAATGTCTCCAACATAATTTGAGTCATAGATCCTCTGTCAGCTTTGAGAATATTGATAAGTTATTGAGATCGCATTGCCGGATAGGATAGATTTAAAATGAACAAAGATATCGAAAGAGGTATTATCACTGTCAACACTTATGAATTCATATCCATTCTTCAAGTTACATCATTTCATAATGAAAACGAATAAAAACGAAACTATAAAAAAATCTTTATTCTCAAAATAAGCGCGAAACTCCTTTTAAAACAAGCTTCTACAAATCTAAAAATCACTTAATTAATTCCATAAAAAATTAAAATTCAGAATTACCTTGCCTAATGTCTGTGTGCGCAACTCAACAGAAAAAATACAATCGACACACAATGCGCACACAGACGCGATACATAATTAAATTAAGGATTGGCAAGCATAAGTAAACTTCAAATAACAACTTTTTTCTTTTCAAAACTTTTGGATTTCCCACTTTCCACAGAATGAATGTGTTAATTTCTGCAATGTCAATAATGTTAGAAAAAATCCCCATAGGTCATCTCAATGTTTGCGAGTTACAGAGGTTTTGCAAACTTATTTACAGCTAAATTAAATATTATAAAGCATAGTTTCATTTTTTTTATTTATTATGTATATTTATACACCAGAACAATTTTTGTAGCTAAAAGATCCACTATCAGTGAATTTAAAAGCAGTTTTGATGAATATATGAACAAAAAATTAAAGCAATTAGAATTATCGGAAGAACACAATTTTATTTGGCTGGATTCCCCTGTAAAAGATCTACAACCGATTCTAACGCTGATGAAGATATATTTCCAAAAATCAAGTTCGGCCAATATTTGTGAATTATAAATGCTAGTGAAAGTGATAATGCTGTGTTACCTTCAGTTATTCTTTCTACACCATGTAGAGACGTAACGGAAATATAACATTTTCAACTGGCACAACCTGTACAGGCTCAAGAAGTTCATCCCCTTCAATTATTCGAACTTTCAGATTTTGTGAAATTGAAAACATAAAAACAATTTTTTTTTAATTTTGAGATAAAAAATTTTTTTGAAATATTTATTAAAAAATATTTAAAACTTAAATTTATTGCCAAAACCTTTACTATTATTGTGACATTAATAAATAGTAAGTAGTATATTAATAATTATTATGTAGCATATTTCTAAAATTTCCCAACGAATGAAATCGTTTCCCGAGAAGGCCGGTATAGAAATGCCTTTTATTAGTTATTCGTTTGTAAAGTTGCCAGATATGCGGTAGTTCAGAGTTGGAATATAATACATCCACATTTCTGTCATTTGCCACATCCATTTTCATTTCTCTGATTAAAATACATAGCAAAATTGAAATAAGATACATAACCTGCAATAAAATTAAGAAATTAATTCATAAATAGTTTCAAGAGGATATTTATATAACATTAGATTTCAAATTTGGTTTAAGGTGGTTTTGTTATTTTATGCAATATTTCGCTAATTAAAATAAGCAGATAAAATAATTAATTCTTCATATTAGATCAGTTATCAGTATTTTTCCGCAAACAAAAATATATTTAAATAATTTACTCATCATTCAAATGAACAATGCTGACAAAATAAATCTTAACCATATATATTCAACACGATTTTGTATTTGGACTGAACATTCGAGCCTCGATCCATTTCTATGGGGCTTTTATATTATGTTAATAATGGTTGTCCAAAACATGATACATGGTTTGCATCACGGGTTATTATAGTGTTAATAAGTTATTTATTTTTATTATGCAAACCTGTTATCATTTGTTTCATTAGTCACACAATCATGGCCGAATTTATAAGAAGTAAGGCCCTAGTCTATTTCACTTATGAAGTCCTTTAATCTCCAATCTTTAAGTTTGTAAGTTACAAAATATATAATAAAATACATCAATATATTAAATGAAATATGTTGTGATTAGTACTAACCTTTATAAAAATACGGCAATGGTAATAAATAAAAAAAGTCGAGAACATTTATTTAGACATTTATTCTCAGCACCATATCTAGTACTTGTAACAATAACTAATCAAACACAAAACCCAACATTTACAAAGTAACAAAATTCAAATAATGAAAATCTTTGACCACAAAAAGAAAATACGCAATAAAACTTATGATATTTTCTATCAAATTTAATTAAAAATATTCAATACATTAAAGATTAAACCAAATTCAATTCAGATAAATACATTTCATAATAATTCGCATTTAAGGTTTAAGAATGAATTATTATGAATTTTAATTTTGCTAACAATTTGAATATAAGCCCGTCTTGATCATGAGACCCTAGACTGAAACCTAGATAGCCTATAGGAAAATCCGGCCCTACAAACTATAAATATACAATTTCTGTAATATTGTTAGAGGTTGCTAGTGCTGATTTTTAAATAATTGAGATATCAGTAAATCATAATACATCACTAGGTGATTGTTTTTTTTTAATATGAAATAAAATCTTTGGAACAAAATACAATTCATACATCATTTATTTTCATAATGACTAGAGAAAAATCTTTCTTTCCTATGTAACACAAAACAATCAAGAACATTCCAAAGGCAGAAAGTTTTTGTTTAAAATTTCATGCGAAACTCCAACATTCACAGAGAACAAATATATATAAAAAAATACACAAAGAAAAAAAAATTACTCATAGCAAAACGCATAAATTTCTTCTTCAAGGCATCTTTTGTGTGCAAATTTAAAGAAAAAAAATCTTTATAATCTATTACATACGAGATGATATTTCTAAAATTAATTTAAGACTTAAATTCAGTAGATGTGCAGTAGAAGATTCGGGAAGCCAATATCAAACGATAAGTGAAACTATCTTAGACAAAATACTTCATTCGGTAAGATAAAAACATCTTTCTTTATTGAAAAAGGTAAAAACAATTCAGTGAACGAAAAATAAATTTCAGCAAACCTCAGAAAAACTTTGTAGAAATAAACGTTATAAAATGAAAAATGGCTTGCAAAATGAACTAAAAAAGAGTAAATTTTACAAAAAGTTGCAAATCCTAGAGGAAACAAAATAAATGAGATTGGAAGAAATGTAACTGATGTAGAAATTGACTGTACAAACATAAACAATATCAACAAGTACGGCAGATTAGAGAATATTTCGATAAATAATATCATTGAAATTAGCAGAAAATCTCGATATCAATTTTCAAAATATTCCAAGAATTTTGAACCCTAGAAAGTTTTTTAAATAGATGTATCTCCAAATGAACTGTTAATTATTTCAAGTAGCATTAACGATAGTTAAATCACCAATTTTTATGGACTTCTGGGACAATACAATATTCAAACATTCATGAACATAGACAATTTGCAGTTGACTGAAAATGATAATTCTTTAAAAGCACTAGTCAAAGTCATAGTAAAGCTTATTCCAAACGCACAATATCAGTTATGCTAGTAGAAAAGGTAGATAAATAACTATAGAAAGTGATATAATCAAGAATAGCCAGAGGGGTATTATCTAGATTATAGTATGTGAAAATCATATTATTCGCTAGAGTGATGAAATATAATTTACAAATTCAAAAACCATTTTATTCATCATTCAACAGATAATAATAAACATTACCAAAACAACGAAAACCTGATCAAACGTGTAACTAAATGTTTCAAATAATTATATGATAAGCTTTTGATGAAGTTTATTAAAAACATAAATGCGACTTTTATTATGAAACAGCACTAGTTAATATTTAAAACTTCCCACTTTTGTTTTAATAAACTTGAATCTTGAAGCAAGGGCTTTTTATATAATTTAGTAATAACTTTAATTATATTAATTTATTAAATTCCACTTAAAAAGTTATGCATTTGTAATAAATTTTCTAAAAATTAAATATCAAGATAATTTACAAGATTTAATTAATGAAAATAGTTTCGATTTTCTCTAAATAAATAGTTTCTAAAACAAAATGACCTGTAAATAATTAAATAATTAGCAAAGTTTAAAATTGGATTTCAGAACAAATATTGTTTTTTTCAATTTTCCTCTTAATTGAATTTGTCTCGAATTTTCTTAAAGGAAAACTGAAGAATAATTTTCCAAAATAAAAAATGACTGATAGTTTTAATAGGAAATTTTTCGTAGAATTTCATTGCTATAATCTATTTTTTAAATCAGTTATTTGTGTTATTTTACACACACACACACGCACACACACACACACACACACACATATATATATATATATATATATATATATATATATATATATATATATATATATATATATATATATTATATATATATATGACTTATAAAAATTCATATGAACCTTTTAACACAAAATTGGTTTATACATAACGTCAACCTGCGTATCACGAGCCTTTCGTAAGTGCTACATGACGTTTAAAAAGTATTTATAATTGTTAGGGTTTATAAGAAAAATTTAAAATATGGTGAAGATGTTCAAACGTATTTTTGTAAGAAAATAATTCAAGTTTTTATTTTTTTAAAATCTTCACTATATTGCATAATAAGTTTTAATGAAAATGAAATTTAATAGAGTTCACTGCAAAAATGTAACAATTATATTTTGTGAGTCATATATAATTCTCAAGTGGGTTTTTTAAAGCTGAAATGATATAGTTGAAATAAATGAAATAATAATTTCAGTACAAAATCACACTACAAGTAAACCATGCAAAATTAATTTTTATGATCTTTTGAGTCATATACGACAGTTAAGGAAGGGTTTAGGTTACTAGTTATTATGAAATTTTGATGCAGTTTTTAACAATAGATTATTTTCGGTTTTATGGCGCTTTTGTCAATACCATGTAAAAAATCTCGACGCCAATTCATCGAATCCATTAATCTTGCGATCATACCAGATTTTGCTAATCTTTGTTAAAAATAACTAATTCTAAATTAGTGCCAAAAATGTCTATTAAAGAGGTTGAACGAAAGTTAAGATTTTATTTTCTAGCAAATATTGATACGTTTCATTTAGTATTTTAAAAAAGAAATAACAAACTCTGGAGAATGAACCTTAAATTTCTTAAAAAATTAAAATCCAAAACCGTCTTCAACAAAATTATTATCAACACAAATAATTAAATGTTATTCATAAATATGAAATTATGATTGATTGACTACAATGCACACTCAAGGACCCTGCCCTTATAAAGAGAAAAGAAAAACACTAGGAACTTTTCCAAAAATCTTTTCCTAATTAAAATTCATTTATTATGCGTAGTGACAAATGATACTCCAAAATCAAAATACCTTTATAAATCTAGCTACCTTAAAAGCTGCATTCAAATTGCGGTATACAAAATTTGGAAAACGATTATCAATAAACCATTGTAAAAAAAGACCAGATTTCATTCTTTAAATAAATTTCTATAATCACCGAATGAATTTCATTAAATTTGCATTAAAATTAGTTTCATCCGTCAAATTCACCCCCCTCAAGATTAAATTATGAGTGAGCCATTGGTAGAGTAATATTTTTAGTTAAGAATTTTATCGATCTGTTATCATTTATTATGAAAAATAATTAAAACTATTTCACAATAATTGTGAAAAACGCTTAAAAACCATTAAATTGATGTAAATTTCAAATAAAATAACAAACTCGCCGGAAATTTCTCAGTCGATTAGTTTCTTAGAATTCAGAGAATATTTTCTTCATCAAAAGAAAAATTTATTCCGATTTATTAATGCAAAAATTTAAATTTCATAAATTATTTGAGGTTGCAGTATTGAATAAATCATGTTTCACAATTTTAAAATTTTGAAAAATTTATATATTTTAATCATCACTTTATATTTTTTAATTATCTGATGATATTAAACAAGTAAATGATAATATTAGGCGTTTACTGCAATAAAATAAAATGATTTTCGATTATAAAAATAATCCTTATATCATCAATTTCTTGTTTAACATTTAATTTATGTTGCTAACAAAAAATCATCATTTTATACGTATCTGATAATGACTAAAATTTTGTGATAATTTTATTTATAAATAATTTATTAACATTTTAACTATTGGTTTTATCTGATTAAGATTTCATTGAATAGATATAATTCATACTCTGTCAGCAAAAATTCTAAATCTTCGTACAAAAATGAAAAATTTTCAATGCACTTGTAAATACAATTTCCCAATTAGGATAATGAAGATTTATAATGACTTCGCCCTTTATTGTAAATATATTTCAAAAACTCTAATTTTGAATTTAAAAAGAAAACAAGAATTCCATTTTGATCTTTTGAATGTCACAAATGGCGCAGCCTTTCTGATACAACAAAACATACAAAATTGGTCTGCTTGTGCTAATAAATATTTTAAAAAATCTATTGAAACACGCAAATCTTCAAATATCTAGTTTTAACAAAAAATTGACTTGCCCAACTTACAAAAATTACGATTTTAAATATTATTAATTTTTTTACAAAATCACAAGAAAAAGTAATTCACTGTTATGTAGCCATAAATATGTAGTATTACCATTTGCAAATGTTACCGCTATAAAAAAGAACCCGCTCACCTCCATTTTAACTGTTGATATAAACAAACAAATGAAACAAATATGTTTGCTCTACTTGTCAAGTTTAAATGGATGTGACCGCGATCTTTTTTATAGTGGTAGTATTCCCCATTATGATTTATCAGAATTTTAAGAGAATTAATTAAAATTTATTCAAAAGAAATTACAGGAAACTATATCAAAATTAAAGTATTCAAGAACAAAAGTCTGTATTTATTTATATGGTGATAGAAAACAATCATACAAATAAAACTTTAAAAAAAAGTAAGCTATCGGAGTATTAACAAATAATATTTAAATTTAAAATACAAATGACCTATTTTTTCAGTTTTTAACCCTTTGGACGCGTAAATCGACTAAATTAGCCCGAATTTTTTACCCATTGATCTGAATTTTTTGAGCACCCTTCCCTCAAAATATAACCTGACACCTAATTTTTGGTGTATGGGAAAAAATGTTAAATTAAACAACAATATTTTGACATCAAGTGAGAAACAATTAACAGTGGCCGAAGGACTATATACTTTTCATGTCATTAATCAGAAAGTTTTCTATCAATGAACAAAATAATTCAAGTAAAATATAATTCAAAACGGAACTGACTAAAATGGAAGCAATTAATGGTAATGTTTTAGGTCATACTGATGAAAAAATAAATTCTTAGAATTTCAATGTAGTAAAAAATAAAGTGGGTTGAAATATTTGTTCATTTTCAATTGATGGACATTCCATACGTAGATATTTTAAAAATTGTGGAATATATACTTTCATTACGAGGAATAAATGCAGAGAGCGTTTTTTCGACCAAAAATAAACTATGGGTGTCAGAAAAAATCAATTACATTTCGATACTATAAAGAATAATATTAAAAATTGTTCTGATGAATTTTATAAAAATTTTGGTGGATAATTCCAAACTGTTAAAAAAATTCATTCAAGTGAAAATTGAAATTAAATGATTTGTCCTTATGAAGGAATACAATAAAAATGGCTTTCGATTTCACACAAATTGTTTAAGTAAAAAAGAAAAGCATATGACAGAAAATCCTGTTGGAACAAAAGCTTTTTAACTACTAAATGCAATGAATAATATTTTATCAGCTTTATTTTGATGAAATTGAAAATAAAATGAACATTATACTTTTAAATGATTTTTTAACTAAAATGAAAACCAAATGTATTTTATAGATGATTCGGTAACAGTGCAATGAATCATCATTAAGAGTTTCCATTTCCCCTTGATTTTATTTAAGAAATCAACTGGACTTTACGAAATATTCCATTTAAAATATTATATATGAAAACTTCTGATCTTTCGAATGTCAAAATGAATTCTTGATATCCTCAAAATAATTGATGGGGTACACATTTTATTAATTAAACCTCCATTCAATTTAAAATAATTTGATATGCAGTAATTTTGTCAATTATTTTCTGTTGCCAGTTTTCCTCCTTAAAATATGTTGAATTTTGGCAATTAATTAAATTAATTACTTTTTAAATGATTTTTGACACCTTATATGAATTCATTTAATTATGATTAATTTACGTTATTTTTATGCAATGTCAACCAAATTATTTCATAAATTTGTTATTTGAAAAATTGGTTAACCACGCCCTCATCAAAGAAAATAAAATAAGATACGCTTAATTAAGGGCTAACAAAGGAATTAAAATTCAAAAATTCAATTCATGAAATTATTTAAAGGAATTTTCGCAACATTATGATTCTATCATAAAATATAAACAGTTGTATGAGTAGATATGGGTAGCGAATGGTTTCTTGGTATCACAGTTCTATAAACAATCACATAACATACATTAGTATAAATATAAAAGAAATAAAAATTTATGTTTCGCCGAATTCATAAAATTGATGATTACGTTAAAAGGTCAAAAAATGCTGAATTCATGTAAAACTCAAGCCCATTGCCGATTTCACGTATTCGGACAATTCTTTAACATGATCATTTATTTACTTTCACGAATGGTTTTTTCGATTTTTCACGACTTTGTCTGATAATGTTAGGTTAGATGATGCTTCTAAGTTACTGGTTGCTTTTATGGTGTTTACAAGCTGTAGCGTGTACAACCGTTCACACCATAATAGATTAAAAATCAACCATTACCCGTTTTCCATGTAAGACAAAAAATTGCAGAAATATCTCATGATAAAATTCATACGTCATTATATGATATTTGATTAGTTTCAAAAAACAGCACCAGAGCACCAATATTGCATGAAATGGGATAAAACAATTTTTGTCGATTATGTGAAATCGGCACTAGGCTTGCGTTTTTCGTGAATTAAGTAATTTTTGGCCGATCGGTAATTATATGGATACGGAAATATGGATATGGAAATTATATATTACTGCAGTAAACACAAATAAAAAATTAATATTTAATAACATAAGAATAAACTAAATTCGAGAGGTACAATCATATTTGACCATAGACGTTTTCATAAACTCTAGAAAACGTACAAGGATTCACTCAGTTTTGATATTCTTGTGAAATTTAAATGCATAAAAGAAAAATAGGACTTTAATAAATAGAAATACGTTCCTATTTGTGATTTTATTATTAATATTATAAGAACCTTTTTTTTCAAATTTCACCACAGATTTCTTTTCCATTGTATTTATTATTATTATTATTATTATTATATGGGAATTATATATGAGAATTCAATGTCTAATTATAAATTTTTTTTATTCAATTACAAATATTATTTTTAAATCCTTTAGCTTAGGAAAATTACGTTAAGCCATATATTTGATAAAGGCACCAAAATCCTAGATAAGCTACTGACTACATACTAAATAATTCATATTAATACCGCCATTTATTAACCAGAAACCATATTAGTTTAATTCACAATAATTTTTCATTGCAGTACAGAGCATAATATTGGAATCTTTATGATGAAACTATCAATCATTTTCTAAATTGAACGTAGATCTACAATAATCATCCACCAATAAAAACGACATTTACTTGATCGTAAATAACAAAATGAAATTCAGAAAAGATACAAATATTTTCTAAAATAATTAATGATGATTATCACTACATCTACAAAGAAATCATATTCATGGTATCATTTTCTCATGCATATATTTTCTCAATATTTATAAGGAGTAACATTGCAATTGAATTTCCTGAAACCTCCTTTCTATAAAATTGACCAGAGTGAAACTTTTGCAGAGATTTCCAAGTTATATTACTGATATTTCCATTTTCTTTATCTACGATATTTCCATATATATATTACGTTCGGTTTTTGTAATCATTATCGTTCCCGTAGCGTCGAGGAAAGGAAGTTTAAAGAAAAAAAATAATTAAATTATCGCTAGTAAAAATACAAAAAGATCAATAAAAAATAGACAAAGGAAATTTAAAGTCAGAAAAGGAATAAGAAATTTCAAGAAACCAAACAATACAAAAAACAGAAGATATAATTGGGAATCATATTAAATACAAAGGAGAAGAAAGCTTATCCATAAGACTATTGTAAAAAGGAAGAGGATATAACTCATTAATAATTACTATATTAGTGTGATTCAAAACAAAATCATCAGGAGATTAATCAGTGAAATTCCAATCCCCAAATCCTTTATCTAATCGTCCACCTCTGTTATTAAAATAAAGTGCTATAATAAATCTTAAAACCGTTCAATAATAAACGAACACATTGGTTACGTTGATTATGCTCAGTCAATAGTCCTACATAACATCCGTATTATTTCCACTATAAATAACGGTCCAATCACTTCCTCCTGACAATTATACGAAATAGTAATTTCTTTTTATTAATAAAATTTTATAATTTCATCTAGCAGTTATTTTATTTTATATTTAATTGGGCACTTCCGTGTTATCTTATCCCCAAAATTTAAATTAGAAAAGAACACATATAATTATTATATTTATTTTCTAAATCACAGTTACAAACTCAGCAAATGTTTGTAAAGAGTTTGTAAATGGTCATCCAGGTGGCCAGAAAACCACAATGTCGTTGAGAATAGTGTCAAACACATCGGCACTGTTGCTTAGAACACGTTTGCGCCACATAAACACACATAATCACATAAATCACAGATAGCCTTAATAAATTCATGTTCAATAATGTTCAATAACGTCATCAATAATGTATTCTCTCATTTTTATATTGTTATTTTAATTGTATTTTATAATTTAATTTTTGGGAGTAAGATAACACGGAAGTACGTTTAATTGTAGTCATAATACCATAAATAATACACATTCACCCCAACTGTACCGAGACAGTATTTGTTTACATGAGACTCGGCTGGGATCTACAACCTTTCTTGGCATTAAACAATAACAAGAAAATAATAATTTCAACACATAAAATATATAGAAACTTTCAACATACACATATATATATTAAAAAGAGAGCTTGAAGACTATAAATCAGTAATATATCGATGTTTTTTGATTCTCACGAATTTTCGGCACTGCCTTTTTCAATTACTTATGAATTCACTTGAAAAAGGCAGTGCCGAAAATTCGTGAGTATCAAAAAACATCGATATATTACTAATTTATAGTCTTCAAGCTCTCTTTATAATAAATTCAATGGAAAAAATAATCAGTGGTGAAATTGGGAAAAAAGTCCTTATAATATATAAATTCAAATAAATATATAAATTCAAACAGGAACTATTTTAGATCGAAATATTTTTATTTAAAAACAATATTTTTTAAAAAAATGTACAAATTCATTCAAATTCTTAAATTAAATTATATTTTGAGTCTAATTTTTAAGTAATTTAATTTTGTTTGGAAGCATAGAAAGACTTTTTAAATTTCGTATTTTACGTCAAAATATTTCATTTTTTGAATAAACAATGTATAAAGGGCTAACCTATTTCTTTATTTGAATTTTATTGTTATAAATGATTCAAGTATCGATAAATATATTTTTAAGTTTATATAAAAAATTGATAAAATAAAATTATATTATTATTTGAATTTCAATATATGCCTTAAGAAATATTTTGGTTAATATTATTCATATTTGTCTTAATTTTATTAGGGATATATTATTAGATTTTCAATGCCACCTGAAAAATGTCGACATGAGAAAAGAGCTCGGCAACCTATAGATCGCTGTAAGGCATTAAGCTCGCGTTATACAGGTGAAGATCGTTTACTCAGTATTACTCAACATTGTTTTAATATAACCATCATAATTCTTTCTAAATAATTTATGTTAGAGAATTTTTAGTCTCCGACATATAGGTACTTATTTAATATGTATAACTGGCAATCAAATAGGTTTGTTTCCCATAGTTTTAAATAACATAAAACACCATTATAAAACATCAATTTATATTTGAATATTAATACTTTTTGATGAAATAGAAAATCACCTCTGCAAACTACAGTCAAAATTGACAATTTTAATTTGAAATAAAAAAAAATTATCAACATTTAATGATTTTGGAATCATAAAATTAATTTAGAAATTTTCATATTTTCATTTTCAAGATGATATTTCATTCGATTGTGTATTTAATATGTATCCTTTTCGAATCATAATTAAAATTGTTGATTTTATAAATTGTGAGAGTCAGCGAATAAAAATGTATGAAAATGATAAAATTCAAGCATTGAATAATATGAATTAAAAAAACAATTACAATTAATCATCAATCTTACCATTTGAATGGAACAATCAAAATCTAAAACACAATTAATGAGTTCAGCTATTTATAGTGAATAATAAATGATAGCCAATGGCTAAAGGTAGATTATCCAATTAAATTTAGTGGCTGAAATTTTTAGTCAACGGCAACACCTACACCGATGTAACAGTGGATATTCGAAATAATAAAAATATTTAATACAGAAATGAAAAATTAATACAAGGCAGTAGGATAAAATGTTTGTAAATTCATTTAGAAATATTAATAAATGTCTAAGACCAGCTATCAAATTCAAGTGGATTTCAGTCTTAATAAACATTTTATGAAACAGAATTGACGTATTCTTCATCAAAGTCTCGTCTACTGGGAATATTATTTGACAGATTGGCAGTATAATATACCGCCATTAATTCATTTAAACGTTCTAAAATTATTGACAATTTTATTGACTAACATAATTTTAATTTACCAGTAGTAGGAGTCCAGCGCTGAAAGCCGGCACTATTCTGTAAAAATACGACTAAAGTACTGTGACCGGATCGTTTCAAAATTTCTGGTTGATTCTTTGTACTAGAACTCGGATTGTTATTATTAGGTGGGAAATTTGCAATTCTATATTCATGTTCTCGTGCTCGGAGGGTCATCTAATCGAGTTATACAGTATTAATTTGCATTTTACAAAACAATACTTGATGTCTATTGAAAGGCGAAACTTCCAATAAAGTGAGCGCTTCAAAAGGAGGATCTCTCCAATCAGGAATGAATACAATGAAACTTAATGGTAATTCAGAATTTTGCAAAAGTTTCTAATTCTCGATGAATAATATTATTATATATAATAAAACAAACTTCCACATAATTAACAAATCCAAGAAGTAATTCTTCACAAAATGGAGGGTTAGCTTCAAAAGATCCTGTTACTGGAAAAAATTCCAAAGCTGGTCTAGAAATCCAAACATATATTTACCAGGATTTAAGAAGAATATTTTAATATTAATAAAGATTGTCAATTTATATTATATTCAGTTTATATTAAAATTTATATATTTAATTGATTTTTAAAAAGAATGAAATTATTATTCAAAAATTATTTTTTTCAATATTTTAAGATATAAATATTAAATATTTCACTCCAAATTTATTTAGTACACTAGTAATTTATTTCTAAATATCTAAATTCAAATAAGTGTAAAAATGCTAAATTTAGAGACAAAATAATTGGAAAATAGTTATTTTTAACTTGTTGGAAATCAAACTTTTCAAATTTAAACTTGAAAAATTCTTGCACAATTTCAGATAAACTGAATCACTTTTGTCCATAGAAACAGGACTAGATAAGCCAACATTTGATCTCCCATGCCACATTGTAGCAACTGAGAAATTTTATGTGGTGTTATACTGTACATGGGAGTAATCTATTATACAGAAGCTACAACTATGGCGATTTCACTAAACATGACCTAATCCCACAAACAAGTATCAGTGAACATCTTCATACATTTTCCAGGGCATTATTCTAAGAGTTCAACTATTCTATTGGAATCATCATCATAGAACGAATGAATTTTTTTTGTTTTCATGAGTCTTATGTCATATATTTATGTCAAAATTTTATAATTTCATCTGGCAGTTATTTTATTTTATATTTAATTGGGTACTTCCGTGTTATCTTACCCCCAAAAATTAAATTAGAAAAGAATACATATAATTATTATATTTATTTTCTAAATCACAGTTACAAACTCAGAAAATGTTTGTAAAGAGTTTGTAAATGGTCATCCAGGTGGCCAGAAAACCACAATGTCGTTGAGAATAGTGTCGAACACATCGGCACTGTTGCTTAGAACACGTTTGCGCCACATAAACTCACATAATCACATAAATCACAGATTGCCTTAATAAATTCATATTCAATAATGTTCAATAACGTCATCAATAATGTATTCTCTCATTTTTATATTGTTATTTTAATTGTATTTTATAATTTAATTTTTGGGGGTAGGATAACACGGAAGTACCAATGGTTTAAAATTAAAATGAATATTTTAATTTTAATTTTGAAATAAAATAATTTTTAATAAAATTGCAATTCAAGTATGAATGTGGTATTTTGATATTTGGTTGAAATTAAAATTTATAAAAAGAAAATATCCCAAGAAAATTTGTTTATATAAGCAGATTTAATGAAATATAATTTTGGATTTATTTAGTCTTAGTAATTTATTTGATGACAGAAGAATTGAATGTTATAGCTTCTAACAAATACTATTGGGGTTGTCGGTAAAATGTGAAATTAACAATTACTGATCTGACTCCAAGCGTGTCTTGAAAAATCAACAAGTATGACAGCTTCTCTATATTATCAATATTTAATGTCTATCACAATTACAATCGATTTCATTTCTACTAACACAATTACACCAAAGATTCACCACTCAAGACTTATTATAACACACCGCCCAATTAATAACTGTGAAACAGTTTCTTCAATCAAACTTCCTCGATATAATTTCTGTAACACTGTTTAACTATTTTCTTCTAGTTCTTATTCTCTTATTTTAAAATTCCAACGTAAAACATTTTTAGAAATTGATAAAATTGATGATCGATTAACGAAAAATATGGAACGAGAAAACGAGAAAAACATCGAAAAATGTAGTTTATAATCGAAATATTAAAATTAAAGCGCATCATTTTTTAATATTTAGAAATTGATAAAAAAAAGTTTATCGAAATCATATAACAAGGGGAAAATCACTTCAATCACATAAAAAAATTTCCCGGAATTATTTTAATTAAAAAAATGTTATAATAGCTTCAAAAATGAATTTAAATCGCAATTTAATTAATCTTACTGTTACCAAAAATATATCATACATAAATAAGAAATTTTTATTTCAAAATATATATTATTAGCATAAATAGATTAAAATTATTAAAAAAACTTTAGAAAAATGTAAATTAAAAAATATATAATTATTAACTTACCATCTACTCATAAAATGTCTTTGTTGCATATAACTAATGCGCTTTGGAGTATCAATACAAAAAAGCCACAAACACGCACGGATCTCGCAGGACACCCAATAAGAATTGTTACATAACATTATTCGGCAATGGAAGTAAAAATTTAGAAATCCTTTGATTGAAAGGTTGAATATTTTTAATTAATATTTAAAATTAATTAATTATAGAAATTCTAGTATCAGTTGAATTGTAATAAGTATTTGACCCATAATAAACGCGTAAACTAAACAAAGGTTTCAAGTGTGAAAAATATAACAAATAAAAAGGACAGGTTTTCTCATTTTAGACATTATTCGTTAAAGAAAAACAATCTATATCATTAAAATGTGATTCTGAAAATTACACACATTGATATGTGAAAACGCAAACATCTCAGATCACATAGAATTTATATTATGCCAAGGACTATGAATATTCTGATATCGAGGAAATCCATCAATATATTTTACAAAAATGTATTCCAAAAAAAGATAATTATAAAGAACTTAAAATAATTGTTTAACATGAAAATTAAATTTCTGCAAAATTATTTTTGTACATATCTAAATTATACAGATTTTTCAAAATAATCAACAAATATTTATTTACATTAATTACACCTATTACTTACTATTTCATTTACTAATTATTAGTTACTCGATATTAATAATACGATATACAATTTGTGATTATCAGTAAGTGAGAATGAATACGACATATTAATATTTTTCAGTTTTAATACATTTTTATAGAATAACTATAGAAATTATAGATTTTAAAACCAATTTATTAATTATATTAATTATATCAAATATAATTATAATTAATAAATATAATTAATAAATTTGTTCAAAATATAGTTTTTCTAAAGTTATTCTATCCTACCCGATGATGACAGGAAAACTGTCGAAATATATCGTAAACGAGTGTTTAAGCGGCGCTTTCTTATAATTAAATCGTTACCATGTATGTTTAACTATTTAACTTATAAATAATTAGCTATACATAACAGCTATACATTGTTATATAGAAAATTATATATTTAGATTTGGGTTTTTTCCAATTTAAAATAAATTTTAACAATTTTAAATTTAAACTTACTATTTTTATATATTTACCTTATTTTTTCATATTATTTTACATTATTTTTGAAAAAATTGATAGTGTTTTTATATTTTTATATTGTTTTCTATCAGTTTATCTCTCAGACTTGTAAATTATTTGGTTATAATAATAACCATTCAAAAATGAAATTAGTACTCATAATTTACTATTTTATCTCTGTTAAATAATTCAAAGTCTTGTAAACTCTCAAATTTATTTTATGAGATAACAGTTCAAGTATTCATCTCTATAGGATCGAAAACTATTATGAGATAATGAACATGAAATATGAGACATGTTTCAGACATACAATAACATAAACAAACGCATCAAATCATTCAAAATAATTATTAATTAAGTAATTTAATTATTAGATTACTTATAATCTCTTTATTTTCTCGATAACTAATTAAGTAATCAAATTGAATTCAGCAGAATTTTTGGAATTAAGTTTTAATCTGCCATTTTTAAAAGAAAATTTTAAATGAAATTACTCCATGCAGCAATTATACTTATCGAAAGTTTACATAAATTTGTATTATATGCTTGGTTTGAATGTTAAATTTTTTTTCTTCCACTTCTGCAATTTCTATATTAAATAATGTAATTTCAAAAAACAATAAAAATAAACATACAAGTAAATCTGTATGTTTCTCTAATCTAAGCTTATTGATTTTTTATTATATAGATGACACTATTCTATGAAACAATATTAATTAAATTATTGTAATTTATCATTGAAATATTTGAAAATATATTTGAAATATATAACCAATTGTTAATCTGACTCCAAAGAATGCCTTTTTAAATAATAATAACGAGTTCCAGACAATATACTTTTATACACAATTGATTACCAATTTACATCGACACAAATAATTCAATATTACAACAATTACAACTTATTAAAACTACTTGACAACTATACTGGTTTCGATGATCGGTAAATTCCACCTAGTTACTTTCATGTCTTTAACTTGAATTTACTCGATATCTTTATTTGTTTTAAATCGTTTTTTTCAATAACTTCATAATTCATCTTGTGGTTCGTTTTAATTCGATCTCCCTTTTCTCTACAAATTGCGTCCTTTGAAACTTCTGTATGTTTAATTAAGTTACGTTTCCTTTTATAATCTGCAATCTAATGACACTTATTGATATTAATTTTCGTTTAGATTTATTTTTATTTATTTTTAGATTTATTTTCCTTTGATCATCTTCAGTTCTTTTATTGTCCCTGACCGTGTCAAAATTTATAATTTTCAAAAGACGCCATCTCTCAACTTTCATGTTAATCCTTTTCCTTTATCTTGAACAAGCTGCAGAGATAAGGAAATGCTATTTCCAGTTTGATTTCTATTTTAGTTTTTTTATGCTGTACTTTTTAATTAATAACGACCTTGCCGTATTTGTTTGTATGATTTTTGACATTTCATTTTCATTTTTCAAATTCTTCTTCTCATTCCTAATTTTCAAAATTCTGGAGCAACACCATCTTTATTTAATATATTTTCCCACAACCATTTTAAACAATAATTATTTAATTTTTATTATTTAGGTATCCTCAATATAAATTTTAAATTATTATTATTATTATTATTATTATTATTATTATTATTATTATTATTATTATTATTATTATTATTATTATTATTATTTATACGAACTTTTTTTCCATTTTCACCACTGATTTCTTTTCAATTGAAATTGTATTTATTAAAAACTTGACTATAAATCAGTAAAGATATCGATATTTTTTTATATATTTATTGATTCATTTTTTCCAATAACTACTTATATGCGCAATTTAAATATTTTAAAAAAATGTTTATATTTCGATTTTTATTCCTAATGATCTTTTAAAAGTATATTTCCTTAAAATTTGATCTAGTTTTTTTATATTATTTTAAATTATTAATTTAAATTTTTTTTAAAGCTATTATCAATGTCAATAACAACAAATCAAATTGATGATTTCATTGATATCTCCTTTAGTGTTGATTGTTGGCCGTCTGTTTATGATGAGAATCGCTTCTTTAAATCTGACATGTTTCCATTGGCTAAGATTTCGATTGAAACATGTTTTCTTTCGTTCCTTGGTTGACATTGTTGGATATGTCTGTGTACCGAGAATTTTCCACCAGAATCTTTAAATCTTTAACTCTTTGGTGCAAAGTACTTCCACTATATATTTCTTTGCATACATTGCACGTGATGCAATACACAATGTTTTTTCTAAAGCACATATCTTTCGGTGTCTGGCAGTTTTCCATTGTGAAATTGTTTTCTTTTTATGTGTTGGTAGGCCAGTGCGTTTAAGTTCTTTCAGTATCTTGATGTCGAGTAAGTTTGGGATATTCAGAAAAAAATATTTCTTCTCTTTGTGTGTTATCTTCCTAGATATTTTTGGGGTATAATTCATTTTTTCAATGTCCGTTTCTGTGACAAGAAATCATAATAATAATAATAATAATAATAATAATAATAATAATAATAATAATAATAATAATAATAATAATAATAATAATAATAATGAATAATAATAATAAATAATAATGATGATAACAATAAGAGTTAGCATTTCATTAATCCAATACTATAATCACAATGATAGTCACAAGTATGTCAATTTTTGTGAAGCAGTTTGATCATATTAATAATTCTGTAAAACTGTTATTAATTGAGTCAAAATTAGTTTTTCAAAGTTTTACCCTAACTAATAAACAAGTAAAACTAAATAAAAGTTTAAGGTAGATAATTTTATTCAATAAGGCCAAAATAACGAAACATACCCGCATGAGCCGAAATATCGATCAGTATCATGGAATGCAGAACAGTATTGAGGAAAGTAACAATTGAGAGGAGAAGCAAACATCTCGAAATTAACATCAAATAATCTATTTAAGACCTCGAAAACTGCAACTGGTAATGCAGCTTGATTGATAACTCCACCAAATGACCCATTTTCACAGCCAAGATAACTCTAATTATTAATTGTAAAAATATTGCCAAACAAAATATAATATCAAATAAAGCGATTACGTAATATCTTTGAAGTAGACACCAAAGTCGGTTATTAAATGCTACTTTTTCAGGATCATCTCTTGTATTGATTATATAAAGAGTTTCAAGTTTTTCAAAATGACACTTGGTTATATGAAATTTCGTTAAATCTGGTATTTCTATTGATACTAAACTTCCTTTAGGATCAGATATAGTAAGCTCTTCTTGAATCTATTACATGGAAATTTGTTAAATAATTTAATTAATAACAAAAGAAAATAACAGTGGTCTTCATCAAATTTTTTTAGGAAGCACTAAATTTTATAAGTGCTTTTTAGTGTGGATGTAGGAACATAAGACTAATTGGTACAATATATTTATTGAATTCCATATCTTTGTAAAGAGTGTAACTGGCATTTGCGAATTTAAGAATGACATTACATTTCATTGAATACGACTTTCCTGATTTCGGAAATTTAAATATGATGATGCAATCTCCATTATCTTGGCGTAATTGTTGATTTGAACTTGATCTGACTGTGATTTGACTACCAGTAGGAGTATCAGCAGTAGCTTTACGAAATTTATCATTTGCAATGTGCAATTGATTTATAGGTGAAGCATTTAGTAGATCCACAAATTCGAGAGTTTTGAGCAAATTTTTATTGATTAAAAAGATGGAGATGTTAGAAAGAAAAGTTCATTTATATGAATATTAAAACAATTTATTAATTTGATAATGTATTTGAAATATAATTATTAAATGAATATACAGTAAACCCTCCAACTGCGCGGTTTCGCAATTGCGCGGCCAAACCTTTAATACCAAAATTTCGATCTGCGCGCTAAAAATTTCGTAGCTGCGCGGTTTTTTTTTCTTTTTGTCTATTTTAACAAGTCTATTTTCAAAAAATTATACAATCACAGCCAATAGAATCAAGCTCATCAGCATGTAGCAGTGATTAATATAACGTTACTTATGTTAATTTTTATTTATGTTTAGTCGTTGAATTGAGACTGTTTTTTAGTTCTTGTATTGTTTTTTATAATTTTTATTTATGTTAAATTTTTATTAATTTTTATAATAGTAATATTAATTATGTAAAAGCAATGAATTGAGACTGTTTTTATTAGTTTTTATGTTTATATAAATGTAAATATGTATATTAGTCGTTGAATAAAGACTTTTTATTATATTTTTTAATATTTTTGTAATATCTGGAACCTAACCCCATAATTACATATAAAATCGGGTTCACAGTGCGCGGTTTCGGTTTGCGCGTTGTTTTTGTGGAACGTATCTACCGCGCAGTTGGAGGGTTTACTGTATTTAAAATCAGAAGCACTACATCAGCAATTTTGAATTTTACATTCAGATTGTTCAGAAATTTCATGATAAAATTACACGTGGATAACTTACATAAGGAATAAATTACACATTATAATTTTAATTTAAAATTTATTAAATTATTTGGTGGTCAAATTAAGTACTTTGCGATAATTATAATAATAAATAAATACAATCCGTTGTAACATTTATTGTATCTGTAATTTCTTTGTGTAATTCTGTCTTGACAAAAGATTTATGATGTTTAAATACTTTACAAATATTTGTATATATGAAGACTCAGAATTACACTTTCAATAGTTGACGTTGACATAAACAATCAATTACATGATTGCTCTACCTTAATCATAACAACTTATTTTTATAATTGTACTTTATCTTTCATTTAGTAAGCATTGATCATTTCAAAAATACAATTTAAATTTTCAATAAATAATATGTTACGTTTTACTGTTTTAAATTTTGAAATATAAAAAAATGTGTTAATTCTCCAAATGTATTCTGACAGTGTTCCCATTCCATTACCCAATTCTATTAAAGAATACCATTTTCAATTTCGTTTATCTTCATTTCTTCTCATACTATAGATAAAAATCTTTTATATATTTAACATTTGGCAGTGTTAAAAAATTGTGGTAAATGAAAATAAATGAGGATTATAATAAATCACTATATTATGTAGAAATGAATCTTACTGTAACTGTCATCTGAGTATTTGAAGAGGTAAATAAAGGACAAGGACAAGCCATCCCAATAGGGTGACAAGGAGTCAACTCTTGATTATTGAATTCATTTGATTTTGGTGTCAATTTATTAATATCTATATCCAGTAAATCATTATAAGGACTTTGCACAACATGTTCAATATTTAAATCTGGAAGTAGTTCTCTTATTGAAAAAAGAACTATAAAAAACTACCATTTAATATCTCTGGTAACGGTATTCCATTTTGCTGAAGTACTTTGAGATGATTTGTTCGCAATCTCACTGAATACTCTTGACTCAAATTATACATTTTTATACATATTTTTTCAACACTTTCGCGAACCAAATCCTGAATATGCGGCTGACATATTCTTTTAATACTCACTAATTTTTCCTAAATTAATTTCATAATAAAACATAGTATTTAAAAGAGCAAACAAAATAAAAAATTAAATATACACATACTAAATAATTTTAAATGTAAATTTTAGAATAAATAATAGAATCTTTTACATTATTAATAGACATATATCCAAATTTGTTACAAAATATATGAAATACAAATTATTCTTCAAAAAATATTCTATATTATGCCGCCTTTGAAAAATATCAAAGGAAATTAATAAATTTTCCATGGGACTCATTGAATATCATCATTGCTTCGTTAATTTTTATCTTTAATTGAGTTAAATATTTTATATAATACTTTTAGGTCTACAAGAGCAAATTTTGTTGGAAAGTTTATTATTTATTAGTAAAAGTAGTCTAGCTTTTATAAAACTGTTAAAACTCATCTTAAAGAATTAAACATTTTGCTTCGTGGTATTTGCAAATTTTAAATTTTATGTATTTATTGAGTCCATTGCGGAACTTATAAACTTACTTTCAAGTTGCTCATCTCAGTGGTTTCAACTTGTGAAGTTTTTTCGACAGAGTTAAATATTTCGGATGATATATCGGAATAGTTAAAAATGAATTTTAAGTTTTTTAATTATAAACTAGTTAAAAGAATAACTATTCTATTTAAATTATAAATATTAAATTCTTTGGATAAATATTTTAAAGTGAGTTGGTAGAATTATTTAAATTTAAGCCAAAAATAATCAAAATTAAAAATAAGTTTATAATTGTAAAATATAAATTTAAATAAAAAAATTAATTCGATTTAAATTTTAATATTGGATTCTTCTGGTAAATTGTTTTGAGATTGATTGATTCAATGCTGAAAAGTTTGTTTAAATATCAAACAATATTATGATAATTAATACAATTTCGAATATGAGTGTAATTACTGAAAATGTTTTTCAAAACAACTTAGAAGATGTTCGAAGACAAAACGAATTAAATTCTGTCTAGAAGCATTAGCAATTTTATCATAAGTTACAGATTTGTTTTTTTCAATATTTCTTCTATTTTCAGACATGTGGGTTATTTAACACTGATTAAGATATTCTGAAATTCAAAATAAAAAATGCAACAACAAAATTAATTTAATATTATATTAAAAACAAAATATAATTGTTTAATTTTTATTATTTATTTTAAAGAAATACTTTTATCTATATTTATGAAAAAACGAAATTCATTGGTAAAACCACGAAATTCAGTGGTAAAAACACGAAATTCATTGGCAAAAACACGAAATAGACTGGCAAATGGTATGACATCCGACAAAACTATTGTCGAGTTGTATATTATCTTGAAAAATACTATATATGGCATTTTCAAAAATCTAGTCATTACAATTATAAAACAATGTGCTATACTTACAGAATCGAAAATTTATTTAGTTTAAGATTAGTTAAAACGAATTATAAAATTAATATCCTTCAGATTATTACACTTTATAAAAAAACTGGCTAATGATATAATATAGCAATTAACCTTGTTTACGATTTAATAATGGTTAAATGGCAAAATAACAATTTAACTGTGATAAATGAAATATTTTTAAACTACCACAGTTGTCTTTTTATAATACAGAATTTAACTTTTATTAAGTGTCAGGAATAATATTTGGTAAAACTAGACAAAAATATATATTAATAGTTTATTCAGAAAGTTAAACAATACATCAATAACAATTCTAGTGAATTAATAAAAATCAATAGTGAATATAAAATTTTTCAAATACACTCCTCAGTTTATAAGGTTTCGGTTAAAAATTACGAATATTTAAAAAGTACGAAATATTTTCTGTCAAATAATATCAACAAGAAATAAGCATATAATTCCAAAACAAAGACAAATTCATAAAAAAATTGAAATTTTGAACAAATTGAAATCTAAACAAGCACAACATTGTGAAATCAATGAAGCAATGAGTACAATATAAAATAAAGTACGCTTTCTTTTGGAAAAAGTGTGGCTACCATCTGTTCACGTACAACTTGTGCATACGCGAGTTTTTTCTGAAATTCCAAAAAAAAATTAAATTAACAAAAACACCTGTATAAAATCCTATATGATGTATTTAAAATTTATTTCCGAGCTCCATTAGCATAAAGTGGTTGAGAGCTTATTTGATTTACACCCCATGTTGTGTTCTTGTTTTGAAGAAAAATATATCTCTCCAGAAGAATTAGAAAACTTAGAAACAACTTAAAATTTCTTTGAATCAAATCAGGTTGAATGGAAGATAAGCGAAAATAGTAGTTCTTTATAAAGATCGATTTATGGTGCAATAGGGTTGTGTAGTAACTTTGAAAAATGGTTAACTGATATTCAAGAAAAGGTCATACAAATGATTGAAACTGATCCTAGTTTTCAATGCGCCAGTTATTTGAATCCACGTACTATTCAAATATTTTCAAAAAACTTTGAAAAATCGAAAAATATGAGTGAATTTGAATAGTACGCGCGCACGCAATTTTTTTTACCATTTTACTGGTAAGTATCTTGGTACAGTCTGCAGAAAATGTAATATAATTGGGGGAATTTATATACTACTACCTGTCGTCTTTCATAATTTAAGAGGTCACGACTTGCTTTATATTATATATTTTATAACATGGTCTCAATAGCTTTCCATTTTGGGAATTGGATATCATCCCAACAACAGAAAAGTTTATTTGCATATTAACAAATTAGTTGTTCTTTTTTCTTGAGATATTCTTGAGATATTCTTGAGACTACTTGTGAATTCCATCCTATTTTGTCTGATGTTCGGAAGAAAAGTACACAATTAATTTGGATTTGGTATCTTAAGGTATTTTAGTAAATATTTTTATTAGGGTGTAATTAGTTAATAATAATAATAATAATAATAATAATAATGAGCCATTTATCACCGAAATACAGTTTCAGAAACTCTCAATAATCAACTTTGAGGGCCCTCTTTTAAAGTCGATTTGAACTGTATAATTTTGAACTATCCCTTATATTTGCCCCTTACACACATACAAGTCAATTTTTCTACTCCCGATATATATATATATATATTTCTTATTTAACCTACTTTGAGTTAGAATATTTATTGAAACTCTAGTATGTATATATGACCTACTTATTTAATTACTATATAAAGACTGTCCTGAAAGGGGCACAGGATTTTATGAGGAAGTGTGTCAGTGAACTACATAATTTTTGAGTTGACCTACATAAAAATAAAAAGCAAAAAAATTTTTCAGTTTAATATTTTTTTCCTTAGCAGGGGGAGATGGTACTGTCCCGAAGGTGGGAATATTTGCCACAGTTACGAAAATCGTCAAAAGAATACCCAGCACAATTAGCAAAAACGATTCAAGGAAACTCATTTCTTATCATGCTATGCATATTTTCTAAATTGCGATATAATCCTTATGTTGATGATGCCTTGTATGCAAGCGTTTATTGCAAAACTTACATTCTGCTTTGTCTCCATTTCTTTTATAGTATTTCCAAGCATCTTCATAATTAATTGCATTCATTTTACCCCTAAAATTTATTACAAATATATCTTATTATAATATATTAAATTAAATTTACAAATAATTTTTTTCAATGATTTATAAATTTTGTAATAAATGAACTTTTAAATTTTCAAAAAACGCATTATTTTTTTAAATTACTTTTTTTGTTGAAATGTACAAAAATTGTTGTTGATATTTTTATAAAATAGAAATATTTATTTAACTCATAAATCAGTGACATTAATTCAAAATTAATTTTTACAGATTTAATTAAAAATTCCCGTTACTCTATTCTAAAAATTTTCTTCTGCATTGTGGAATCCCGAAATTGAAGAATTTACAATTCTCGAGAAACCGGAAACAAATTAATATGATAAATCCAAAGAATTCTTGAAACAGGATTCTCAAGCACAAACACTAACAAAAACAAAGAATAAACGAATTCTAATTATGAAAGAATAAAGATTAATTTTTATTTTGTGTTATGTATGTGATTTTTTATTTTAATAAACGAAATAAAATACAGCGTGAAAATATGTCTTTGAATATATGAATACACAAGAGTCTAAAATTCGAGAATCAGCAGTAAGTAGAACCAATTACCACTTTTTATATTCACGGATTTGATTTAAACGACCTAAAATTTATTCGAACGTATTCTTTTAAAATATGCTTGCGTGTCTCATTTTACAAGATTTAGATTTCGATTATTTTTTGTGGAATGAATCTGTGTAAATCGAGGAATGGATTTATTACATTAAAACAAATTTTCTGTTAAATTTCAGATATTTATTAGTATAATAACGACATAAATAAATACATAACACAGGAAGTTATTTGATATTTCTTTCTTTTGTTAATTATAATCTATTATTTATACCTGTTTATTAAATGATAATTCCCCATGTCGATATTTAATTTACACATTAATTACGAAATAAAAAGTGATTTAAATTTTTAAAATTTTCGTTTTTTTCATTTTGATATCTATTTTGGCAAAAATTAAAATTCACTAAATCGTATCCATAATTTATCAAGTGTGAATCGCGTTCTAGTTGAATACGTGTATCATCCAAAAGAAAATAATTCCTTGAAAATATATTATATTATATATCCAAAAATGTTTATATATATATATATATATATATATATATATATATATATATATATATATATATATATATATATATATATATATATATATATATATATATATATATATATATATATATGAATGAAATGTTTATTTTAAATAAAACAATATCTTTATTTTTCAACAAAATTTACTGATTGAAAAGATGTTATACATAATAGATTGTGAGTAGTCTATTCAATAAATCCAGGTTAGATTCGACATTTGATTTTAAACTAAAATTTCAGTTGACATCGAATCAGGGTCAGAAAAATGTTTATTTGATTAACTTTAATGCCAAACCTAGACATCAGAAAATAGTGTTGCAGAGATATAATTATAATGATAAAAGTAGATATTAGAATATTTTGTTTCAGATGTACTATTCATAATGATAATGATAATAATAAAATTAATAATAATAATAATAATAATAATAATAATAATAATAATAATAATAATAATAATAATAATAATAATAATAATAATAATAATAATAATAATAATAATAATTATAATAATAATAATAATAATAATAATAATAATAATAATAATAATATGAGATAGGAAAATAGTAACAACAGAATTGTAAAATAATTGAACTGGATGATGTGAAGAATACAAAAATCTCGAAAAATAAAAATGTAAAACATGTATAAAAAACATTACAATAAACAATTTTGAAAAATCAAAGAATATTTGCGTAGATTTGAAAAAATTAAACAGTTATTTTTCTTTATTTTAATATTATTATTATTTATTTGTTGTTATCTTATTGTTATCGGTGTGTAGAAACAATTATATTCCATATATGTTAGATCAGGGCTGTTCAAACTGGGGTCCGCGGACCCCAAAGGGTCCGTGAGCGATTTTATGAGGGTCCGTATCGATTTTTAATATTCTTAAACAAATAATAAGATGTACACTATTGATTCAATTTTTGTGTATGTCTGTGTTATTTAATGATTTTTATTGCATTTAATATTAAAACATTTTACGTCTCTCAACATCGAAAATTGTCTAGTTTGTATGTGGTGTTTTGCATTTATACTTTTGGAATCAAATATAAATTATCTGAAATAAAAATTTATGTGTTTGCATTTTAAATATACTTAAATATCATTTGTTTTGTTATTGTCCTTATGTATTAATGATTATACTGAAATTTTAAAACTAAATGCAAATTTTCGTTTTAATACATCATTTAAAAAGTTGAAAAACAAATTATTGAAATTAATTTGCAATTACTGTAATATCTAATATTAAATATTTTATTTATTATTGTGGATGGATAAATATGTGAAACGTAAAAAACTAGATATCTCAGAATGCGAGACAAACGAAAGGTCGGAAAATGCGCAATCAGAAGAAAAAGTTACTATTTTTTCAACAAGAAAGCAAAAACAATCATTAAAAGTAAGAAAATATGATAAAGATTACATCAAATACGGGTTTATCGAATGCTCCTCAAAACCAAACAGCCCTCAATGTTTAATTTGTGGCAAAATTTTATCAAACGATGCACTAAAACCAGCTAAATTGCAAAGACATTTAATAACAAATCATCCTGATGTAGCAAATAAATCGAAAAAATTTTTTGAAATAAAAAGGGAAGAACATGTTAACCAAATAATTTTTTTAAAATCAACATTAATATCAAAAGAAAATTTCCAAAAAGCATCTTTTTTAGTGGCGTTGAGAGTCGCCCGTACTAAAAAACCTCATACGATTGCCGAAGATTTAATTTTACCATCTGCAATTGATATGTGTAAAACTGTTCTGGATGACAAATCTGCTGCAAAATTGATAATTTGATAAAATTGATAATTTATCTGATAACACGATCGGGCGAAGAATTTAAGAAATATCAAATGATATAAAAATACAGTTAATCGAAAGACTTAAAATGAGATATTTTTCGATCCAGTTGGATGAAACTACAGATGTTGCTAATCAGTCACAATTACTGGCTTATGTGCGATATTGTTGGGAGGTGAAATATTAGAAGATTTTTTGTTTTGTCAACCAATGCATTGCAGAAGTACTGGAGAGGAAGTTTTTAATGTGATTGATAAATTTTTATCACAGTCACAACTGTTGTGGAATCAATTTACAATATGAATCAATTTACAACCAAACTACAACATAATTCAAAATGTAAAAGAATACTTACTATATAATCATCGAAAGAACGGTATTCTTCACTTCTGATCCATCTCAGAGTTTCATCCACATTATGTTTAATTATTTTACGACAAGGTGGACTAGCATTTCTTAAAAAAAGAGACGTGAAAAAAATCCAATTGAGCGGCAATAATAATAATAATAATAATAATAATAATAATAATAATAATAATAATAATAATAATAATAATAATAATAATAATAATAATGTATTTATTAAAAAGCTTGACTATGAATCAGTAAATATATCGATGTTTTTGATATTCACGAATTTTCGGCAAGGCCTTTTTCAAGGGAATTATATAAGGATGTCTCGGAAAGTGTATTGAAGTTTATTTGATGAATTGTTCTAAATTGAGTGAACATTACTGATTTTCTTAAGACGTTTGACACACTTCGCCTCATTTATATTTTCTTTAATAAAATATTTCCAAGCTTTTGACATTAGAACACTAAAAGTCACTTAAGAAAAATTAAAAATCCAATGGTTTCTAAAAAATAGGTAACTAACGAGGTAAAATGATTCTGAATTTTGACTGTTTGTAAGGTGATTGGGGCACTGAACTAAACTCTAAGAGTGTGACATATGGTAAAATTCGACACCGTTGCTTGACATACTGACAAACTGAATGCGCATTCAAAAAAAGTATGAATATTTAAATGATTTTTGTTTGTTTAAGAAATGGGTAACAAGACATGACATTCTGATATACATAATGAAAAGTTATTATTATAAAGTTTTGTCTTATCTATGATTTTTATGTTTATTAAATTTAGAATAACCTTAAAAAATTGCTTCAATCCGGGATCCCTAGCTTGTACATCCTAGTATGGATAGAATTTGTGATTTCTTATTCAAACAAATTAATGAAACTTAAATATTGTTTGTAAGTTTATAGTCGACCTCTATAACTACATCGTTGATGAGGATTTATTGGTTTGCGTTGAATAATTAAATGATGTTTACTGAATTCTACTGTCAAGAAACTGATAATTTTCATTTACAAAACCTAGATTTCTGTTGTATTTTTTAATTTAAAAAAATTGAACTTCTAACATGAGATAAATTTAATTTTTCAGAAATGTCATGTCATAAGATTGTTAAAATATCCTGTATTTGGTAGTTTGAAAATCTTGTATATGCCTTCTCATTAGATATGTGCCTCATTTGTCAAATAATTTAGGGTTCCGCAATACCAAGTGGACAACCTTTTTGCCTTCGGTTGTAATAATTGTCAAAAATTACTCAATGTTTTTCGTCAATTAGTCATTATCATATCTTGAAGACATCTCTATAACTTGTTGATCGTTCAGCAAATACTACAGGTCCTTTTTAATTTTAGGTCTCTTGATAAATCCAATGTGTTATTTGGTATCAAAACAAACTAAAAAACTATTAAATAATTTTGGAAAGCATGGAATATGATTTTAATATCTTGGAATAAAATCTAAATATAAGTATAAAAAATTCTACGCTATCAACTATGAACAAAGAATAAATTCAAATAAATTTAGGTAAAATTTTAAATTATATTTCAGAAGACATGTAAACGAAATAAATTATTTAAATACGAGAATATGTACAGATAGTTATGTTCTAAAATAAGGGATTTCAGAAAATATGGACGTAAGAACTTATACACTTAGTAGAATCTTCTGAATAGCATCTGAAAGATGTCCTGGACAATCCAAATTAGTATCGAAATTCACATACATCGCTTTAAGATGGAAGCTCACAGTTACCAAGAACTACAAGCCTTTGCACTACTGCTTCGTTGTGAAAAGTCCTTCTCCAAGACAAAAAAGCGATTCATTCTTTTCGTGGTCTTTTCTTGGAAAGCTATGACCGCAAGCATTCAATACTACACACAAAATTATTCACTAAAACGTTTGAATGATTTATCATATATTACTGGCAAGTTAATTATGTATAAAATCGTAAATATATGGTACAAATCATGCTTCAGTTGCTAAATGACGTTGCGTAAAACACCCACGTACATTATCCTGCAGTTAGTCATTTTTAAACTACTTCAGTTGTATGTGAGAAAGATGTGAGAATTGACGCCGCATGAGTTAACTGAAAACAAAAAACTTCGGCGCTTCACCATTTAGGCCGATTTGCTTGCACTGCATAGGGGCACTCGTGGGTACAAATCAAATTTCCTGTATCGCATTACCACTCGCGACGAAAAGTAGTGCTTTTACGTAAATTTTAAGCAAATATAGAAGTAGGTGGGCAGGGACGAGTAAGTGCGAATTTGAGTAAATCTTCATCCTAAAGAGACGATGATTTGCGTATTAAGGAACTGTGAGGGCCTTATCCACTACGAAATGTTCACACTGAATCTGACAATTTGAGTAGCATCTCTACGTTGCCCAATTATGCCGTCCTAACAAGGTTATTTAATAGAAGCGACATGATCACTAAGGGCAAGTGATTCTGTAGCATGACAACGCCCGATTGCAAACTACACAATTCATCAAGATTGTAAAAAAAAATAAAATTGTACCGAAATTAATTATAAAAAAATAGAAATAAATAGTGTTAAAAAACGTAATTATTAAAAATAAAATTATTTACTATAGATAGCGAGTTAGAGAGTTTATCTGTCCTTTAATCTATTAATACTATTGACTTAGAATATGAAAATAAAGCTAGAGGCTACTTATCACACAATTATGGTAAAATTGTTTTTATTGACAGAATACAAAACTGCGCATCAGTTTATCACAAGTGGATGCCAGAAATTGATGACTGTACATTTTGTAGATATTATTATCAACTACATAATGAAGTATATATATAATCAACAATTAAAAGACAGAAAATAAAATATTTGTTCAAGATTGATTTATCATACATTCAAATTGTTCCGGTCAGTGATTAGAATTTTAATTAAAATAATCCAGATTTTATAAATAAACAAATTAATTAATTTGGGATAAAAACTTAAAACAGTCACAGCTTTTTAATATAAATCTATTTCAGTTTTGAAGGACTTTCTTTTAAATTGAACTAGATTTTGGACTTTTAGATTGTAAATTCATGATTAATAATTTTGGAAATAAATTTGTGAATTTAATTAAAAATATTTAAATTGTTGAAGGAACCACTACCAATAGTTTTAGACGACATGTCACGAAATATGGAAGGTGATGTGTAAAAAGAACCAAAAGTCTATTAATATTGATACTAAACCAGGAGCTGCATTAGTAAAATCAACAAAACACCATCAATTCAATTCTTCAATTCGATGGAATTCCAGGGACGAAAAATGATACCAGGGAAGAGATAGATATTGTCCAATCAAAGAAAAAGAAAGTTATTACCAACAGGATCACAAATAACAAAATTATAAAATTTCTCCTAAAAATAATCACTAATAATGTAGAGTATTTAATTTCAAGGGTTCAGAAGACTGTTTGAAGATATTTGAAATATTGTGTATAATACAAGCAAATATTCCTTCAGCGCTGTTATAAAACCACTTGCATTCAAAAAATATGTAGAGTAATAATAGTCAAAATACTAATTTACATTTTCCAAGTAACACCAAGAACAAGTGATTTCTAATAATATTTAAAATGCCTCGTGATTATTTCGATATTTAAAAATAGTTTTTAAAATCTAAGATAATCCATTTGTTAATAATTATCAGGACTATCTTCAAATTTAAATTCTAATTTTTTTAAAACTGGTTTCCAGAACTTCGAATTTAGTTTCATAAAGTTCAGTGATAAAAACGAGACAAAGGCAAAATAATATAATTATTTTTTACTGCATCTTCGACAGAAGCGGGAAATCCAAACTTGCGTCCTAGGCAAGAAATTTACGCCCTTTTAAAGAAAATTGTATACATTAAAAAATCGATGAGCTTTTTACAGTGAAATAATTGAAAGCATGATTCTGTAACAATATTTTTGTTGAAAAGAACCACAAAGATAGATAGCTAATACTACAGTTATTACAAATAAATTTCCCTTATTAAAAAATATAGGAAAAATTCGAAAATTTCAGAGAAATTTATTAAATCACTACCTAAAAAATAAGTCAATATCTAATAGAATAATATTAAAATATTATTGGAAATAGATTAATTAATATCAATGACCTTTTCGAAACGTATCTTTATATAAGCAACATGAGAATACTAAATCAGTAAGTATGCTGCGTCACTTAACGTGCTCGAATAAAGTGAACAGATGTGAAGGTATCATAAAATTTTGTGTCGACTCAGGCAATAACACTATGCTGATAAATTAGATAACTAAATGCTGCGCATATACACCAAATTTAACCAAATTTAACCAAATTTAAAGCGTTTAATCCTGATATAGAACGTAGTACGTATATAATATAAATTTAAATCAATATATTATAAAATAAAATGAATGCATAATGTAAATCAATTATAATTAGAATGAATTCCAATTTAGTATTAATAAATTTTTAATTAATAAATTCAAATCAACACCTAAAAAAATAAATATCTAATAAAATGAAATCAATGTCTAGAAAAATAAATCAATATATAATATTAAATTAAATCAATAATTAATATGAAAGCAAAATAATATTGAAAACAGAATAATTAATAAATAAAATTTTTATATAATAGCATTAAAATAAAATCTAATCAATAATTAGTAAATCAATAATTAATAATGAAATTAAATTTTTTTTTAAATAGATTAATTAATAAATAATTTTTTTAATTAAATTAATAGATTGAAATCAATATATAATTAAATATAATCATTATAAAACATCGATTCCTAACTTTTTGAAGTAACAGAGCACTTATGATTATAAGACAAGTTTGTGGAGCACTAAAATCATAGAAAAATATGATTTAACAATAAAATGTGTATGAACACTAATCAATAATTAGTAAATCAATAATTAATATAATAAAATTAAAATTTTTTTTAAATAGATTAATTAATAAATAATTTTTTTAATTAAATTAATAGATTGAAATCAATATATAACTAAATATAATCATTATAAAACATCGATTCCTAACTTTTTGAAGTAACAGAGCAAAATATGATTTAACAATAAAATGTGTATGAACACTGACTTTATTTATACAGGTTACAAAAAAACAAAATAAGAAAAAATCATTATAAAATAGTCGATGCCTCATATTTGACGGAGCATTTGTAACACTCTCGTGGAGCTCCCATTGGGAGCTTCTGATCTAATAACATTAAATCAATGTATAATAATTAAATTAATACATAAAATAATTCAATAATTAATAGAATTAAATTAAAAATAATAATGAAAATATATTAATTACAAGAAATTAATACAAGAATGCGCCACTCAAACATTCGTTTTACGATGTATTTCGACAGTTTTCCTGTCATTATCAGGTAGGATAGAATAACTATAGAAATTATAGATTTTTGGACAAACACTGGTTCAAGATAATTTATTTAATATGAATGTTTTTCACACAAATAAATATTTACCTTCACCAGAATTATTACAGAGGTTTCGTATGACTATTTTGTATTGTATGTAATTTACTTTTAAATAATCTCGTTTGCACAAATTTTACTCGTCTAAATTTTTTTACTTGATTATAGTTATTATTGAATATCAAATATTATCCAAAACAAACATTTATACGATATTTGTTTTCAATTCTAAAATATTTATTTATCTCAGATTTTAATGATTTGACTTTATTTAACCTATTTTCACTATGCTAAAACGTTGCCCCAATCTACTTTTAACATACTACAGATATCTTATAGATATCTAATAATCAAATGTAATCAAAAAATCTTATAATTTATAAAAAACTATTTATAAACATTTAAAACACAAGTATTCACTGCATTTTGCACATGAATTTTCAGGCTCAATGACTTTATCAATAACGCTTCACAAATTACACGTTCCCAATAATTATTTAAATTTTTTAAAAAAATTTTAAAATCAGACATGCCTATTTTTCTCTTGCAGACATTATTGTTCTCGTTCACGACCTCGAATACAGAGATGACGGGAAGTCTCTCCAATGTATGTAACATTACACCCATTACATATCAATTGATAAACAAGATCAGAACACGATCCAACTGGAGTTTTAGACTAATTGATAAATATATTGCGTACTTTACATCAATTTGACACAATTTTATAATTTAAATTCCCCAACTGCTTGCTTATCTTTATTTTAAAACCATCTGAATACTGCAATACTCGCTATTTAATTTATTTAACTCATTATCAAACTCATCCATTGTAACAACATCACACTCAGATTTTCTTAAACATCGATCTTTAGGATTTTTAATAATTTTATCAACAGCCTCATTTACCATAGTTAATAAAAAGGATTTTTAATAATCATTCTTCATTAACAACTCAACAAATTTATCAACAGTTTATATTGAATTTACAAAAGTAGAAGACAAAGACAATCAACCTCTTCACCATATTTCTTTTATACTTGATTTCACCAAAACCTTCGGACGAAGTATAGAAACCAGTATCAGTTGGTTTTCAATAAATCTCTGTCTCATAGTGTTTCTCTTTGCATTCTATTAGGCAGTTCTAGAAAGCAAGTGATGATTTTTCTCCGTTTCCCAAGTGAATGCAATGTTTTTATGTAGACTATTCATATTATGCAAAGAAGGCTCAACAGGACTCTGATTTTCAAATATAAGACGAATATCATCCACATACCGTTTATAAACGGCGGGTTTCATAAATTGGAAATATGCAATTTTCTTTTCTAATCGCCATTCGTACATCTTTTTCACTATATTTCGATAGCATCACTATCATTATCAGGTTACCTACATTCACTACGGATGAATAAATATAATATATTGATAATATATAAACAAGTTATAAAATCTATAAATTTTTAAAATTTTTAAATTATAAATAACAATTTTAAACAATTATTTTTAAAAATAATTTTCAACAATCAATTATTTTAAACTTTTAAAATTATTTAAAAATATTATTTTAATTATTTTTTTTATTTTTTAACAGAACTATTATTAATATACATCAACATACAAAAACTTAATTAAAAACATTCAACACACACGTATTCACTGCATTCTGCACATTGATTTTAGGATTAAAAGTTCTTATCAATAATGCTTCACATATCACAGGCTCAAAACAATTATCAAAATTTTTTGATAATATTTTAAAATCCGATATTCCTAATTCTCTCATACAGACTTTAATGTGATCCTTAATATTGGACACTCCCTTCGGTCGACAGTGTTCTTGAACTTGAGTACAGAGATGACTGGAAGTCTCTCCAATGTATGTGGCATTACACCCATTACATGTGAATTGATAAACGAGATCCGAACACAATCCAACCGGCGTTTGAGATTTACTAACAAACATGCTACGTACTTTGCACGATTTTGAAACAATTCTATAATTCAATTTACCCAGCTGTTTACCTATCTTTCTTTTGAAATCTTTATATCCTTCAGAATACGGCAATACCATCGTATATTTTGGCTCATCTTGTTTGTTAGTATCAATACTCATATTCACTACATCATTCGACATATCAGTCAATTTACATTCATGCATACTACGATCCTTAGCATTATTCATACATTTATCAACAGTCTCTTTCAACGTTAACAATAAAAACCGTTTTGAGTAGCCATTCTTCACCAGTAATTCAACTAATTTATCTACACTTTTTACTGAATTTTTAAAAGTGGAAGATAAGCACTATGATCGATAAACCAATCCTTTCACCATATTTCTTTTATATTTAAATTCACAAAAACTCTCTGGGGTAGTATAGAGGCCGGTATCTGTTAGTTTTCTGTAAATTTCTGTATCATATTGTTAATCTTTGCGTTTAATTAACAAGTCAAGAAATGCTATGGATGAATCCTTCTCAGTTTCACATGTGAATTTAATGTTCCTATATAATCCATTCATGTAATACAAAAAAGGTTTCACATGTTCCTTATTTTTAAATATCAGAAAAATATCATCAACACACCTTTTATACACAATTGGTTTTTCACATTCAAAAGAATTTCTAAGCTTGCCAAAAAAATTGAAGCCATCGTTGGTGCTAAAAGAGAACCCATAGCAATTCCATCTATTTATTGACAAAAACTAGTGAACACAATAAGGGTTGCAAGAGAAAAAGAAGCATGTCTGATTTAAAAATTTTATTTAAAAAATTCAATAATTATTGGAAACGTGTAATTTGTGAAGCGTTATTGATAAAGTCATTGGATCCGAAAATTAATGTGCAAATATTATGAATACTTGTGTTTGAAATGTTTTTAAATAGTTTGTTCTAAAAATTGTGTGTGTGTGTGTGTGTGTGTGGATTGTTTTTGCTGTTAACTTAAATCATTATTAAATTATTATTAAAGTATTTATATTTCAATATTTTAAAATTTTCTTTTTCTTGCTACAAATTAAAATGATTTATTATTTAAATTATTAGGTTGAATTAAAAGTAATCCATTATTTGGTCGATAGATGAGATTATCGGCATATATATATTGTTTTGTATTTATCATATCAAATCAAGGTTATACTCGTAGAAGAGAGGGATTTGCCTACAAAACAAGTACATTTTCCCATTGTTGTGATTGGTAGCTTTAGTTGAGAGTTAGAGCTTTAAGGATAGAAGTGAACAAAGAAAAAGTTCGGTTTGTTTTACAATTATATTTCGATGAAGGTAAAAACGCAAGCCAGGCGGCTGAAATTGTAAATGGTGTTTATGGTCCCAATACTGTAACAGCCAATCAAGCGCAATTTTGTTTTAGTCGATTTCGTTCCGGTAAATATGACGTGAAAGAAAATGTCGAAAATGTCGATAAAATCTTGGAAATGGTTGAAATATACCGGCATAAAAGTTGTCGTAGCATCGCTTGGAAACTAAAGATCGGCCACAAACAGTTTTTAATTATTCGCATAAAGCTGGGTTCAAAAGGAAGCTTGATGTTTGGGTACCGCACGAGTTGACGGGAGAAACCCTAATGAACCATCTGCGAATCCTTGGCCAAATGGAAGGAAATCGAGCCATTTCTGAAGATGTTAGTGACAGGTGACGAGAAATGGGTCACTTACGAAAATGTCAAGGATTGATGGCTTGGAAAGTCCTATTGTGTGTTTGGTGGGATTGGAAGGGAATCATTTATTATGAGCTGCTATCCAATGGCCAACCACTCAATTCTTATATCTATGACCAGCAATTGGACCAGATGAAAGCAGCAATCGAAGATAAGAGGCCATAATTGGCCAATAGTAGAGGCCTCGTGTTTCACCAGGACAATGCCAAACCTCACACATCCATGATGACCCGCGATGGTTGGGAAGTTCTTATGCATCCACCTTATATCACGGACCTGGCCCCAAGCGATTACCGTCTGTTTTTGTCTACCTTAGCTTAATGCCATCAGGGACAAGCCGTTTTGGGAATAATAATCGTTATAATTAAAAGATATATTTTTCATTAAAAAATGATATAATTAATAAATTTGTTCAAAAATCTATAATTTCTATAGTTATTCTATCCTACCCGAATTATCCTATCCTAAAACGAATGTTTGAGTGGCGCTTTTTTATTATTAAATCGTTGCCATATATGTTTAACTAATTATTAAATACATTACAATTTAAATATTCAATCAAATAAAATCGATATCTAATCATATTAAATCAATATTTACTGAGTAATCAATAACTAATAGAAGTAAATTCAAATTAATAATGAAAATCAATAAATAAATTTTAATGTAAATAATTTATCAAACAAAATCAATATCTAATTGAATTAAATTTATATTAATAATAAAAATAGATTAATAGACTAAATAAATTAAATAAATTTCTAAATAAAAATTAATTTATTTATTTCATTACCGTCTTTCAACCTAGGCCTTTAACCGACTCTGAATATCGAATCAATTGAGTTTTAGCCGCATTGAGATATTTTGGTTTAACAATTGGAAACGGAAGAGACAACAACAATTCGCGTTTCATTGATGAACCAATTATTTTATCACATCGACTCGGAAAAATTGGATCATAGCCATAATCAATTGTCTTTAAATTAAATGCATCATGTATAAAGTTTGTCAGTAATTATTACTTTCATTTGTAACAACCATCGATTGAAAGATCCATCTGGAGGTTGAATATTTTCTCGGGTCATGCATGAATTAACAAATTGACTACGTAATTTGTTTAACAAATTAGCTCGCTCAAATTCTATCAATGGATGCGGTGGTAAAAAAACAGACTTATTAGGGCGTCGACCTTTGACCATTGGAATATATTTTGAACTAACAAAATTATATAATGATCCTGGAACAAAAGCTGGACCTAATAATGGCTCGATATGTATGTTACTTCTATTCAAATTTAATAATTTAACATTGTTATAAATTATAATATTAATTATTACCTATAACAAGCACGCTTTTGATTAATTTCATCACTATCACTATTTACTTTTCGTTTAGCTATGTTATTATAACTCGACTCTTGTAATTGAAGTTCATTTAAATCCCATAAACTTGCTCCAGTTATTTTATTATAATAATATTCTCGATTTTCACGCTTAGACCAAAATTTCCGCCATCCAGCATTTAATAAATTTTCTGGTAGATCATGGGCATAATCTTTTTCAATGGAACCTTCAGAATCATGTGTAACGGGTGATAGATAGGATGAATTATCCATAGAAAATTAACTAAATAATGCTGATGCAAACATTCCAAGTTTTCATGGATTGGAATAATTTAGAATGAATATTTTTTGAAAAAAAACTATTTTATATTACTTAATATAATAAATGATTTAATTAAAGTTCAATAACTAAAATTTTTTTAATCAAAATTTGCAATTAAATAAACAAAAGGTCATATATATATATTAATTGTTACTTATTAATTGTTATGTTCATTTGAAGCATGTGAATTATTTTTGTAATGTTTTGTAATATATATACATATTTATAATTTTTTTTATTTCACATATTTTTATTAAAATTGCAAAATATATAGAAAAATATTACACAATTTTGATACGGAAAATATGTGTGCATAAATATCTAGTAACTAGTACTCCACGGCCAGTTACCCTAAAATGATATTATTTTGAAAGATAATAGACTTAATTATTAAAGTTGGGCTGAATTGGATTTCGGAAGAGTCACATAACATAGAAAAAGCAGCAAGCTTATTTAAATTTAATAAAAACACCAAATAAAACAAAAAGAATAAGTAATAAATAAAACAAAATTAATGAACTAGGAAGCGCATGCAGTTAAAAATGAAACATATTTTAACGCATTAAAAACACAAAAAAAGATCACCGAAAAAATACAAAACTACAGAAAATATCATATTGCCAAAGGAATAAGACTGGTACAAAAGGTGATCATTCAATCAATCAAGAAGATGGAAAAAAGTGAAAAAATAAATAAAAAATCATATAATTAAAAGAAAAATAAAATCTGTCAATCAAATTGATTGGAATTTTATTCAAAATTTAAGAAAATAAATTGATCAAAAGCATAGGCGTGATCAACCATGATTGGTTGAACAGATTTACAAAATAGTATATAATCCTACGTCTCGGAAGATCACATACCACATTTTAATTTAAAATATCTAATTACTATTTTTCAAAAATAACCTTTCGTTTTCAAAATATTTACTGAATACTTTGTTTATCAATACTGATTGGAATCAGTAAGTTGAATTTTATTCTATTTTTTATTTAAGTTTTATATTATATCTGAAATTTGATGAAGGTCCCCAATATAGTGATCATATTTCACAAGATTTAGTGGTTGAAACTTTTTGAAGTTTTATGCTAAGTAGAGCCAGAAGTAGACCGTATTCAAACTCAATCTTAGAGAGGATATCAGTACAGTTATCTCCTATGTAAACTATAGTTTTAAAACCAGCGAATTCGAATATGATTATGAGAATAAAAACTCACGGGGAATTTAATAAATAAGTAACTCCACAATGGTTAAAACTGTCCAATGGGATTTTGTAAATTTAATCAGCGTGATTTCCAATCAAACCTATCTTTCATTCGAATTCTTCTCTTTGAGTGTTGTTGAGTGCACAGAGGCAAATTGGTTGCCATTTTGGAATAGAACACAGTGATCGCTTACTACTGTCAATAAATAGTCTCGACTCTTCGTTTTTTAATGTGTTACCCTTAGTTTATGCAGGAGCTGTGCAATATCAGTGCAGTACACCAAGTCATTTAGAGATTTATAGAAAACCAACTGATACTGGTCTCTATACTTCTTCCGAAAGTTTTGTGAACTCAAGTATAAAAGAAATATGGTGAAGGGGTTGATTTATCGTGCATGGTCTTTGTCTTCTACTTTTAAAAATTCAGTAAAAGTGTTGACATATTGGTTGAATTGTTAATGAAGAACGGTTATTCAAAATCCTTTTTAGTAATTATGTTGAAAGAGACTGTTGACAAATTTATTAAAAATCCTAAGGATCCATGTTTGAGAAAATCTGAGTGTAATGTTGTTGAGATGTGTGAGTCTGATGAGTTAAATAAATTAAATAGTGTGAGCAAGGATGATGAGCTTAAATTTGCGTTAGTATTGCCGTACTCAGAAGGTTTTATGGATTATAAAGTAAAGATAAGAAAGCAGTTAGGGAATTCAAACTATATGGAAAGTATGCAATATGTTTATTAATAAGTCAAAAACTCCGGTCGAATTGTGTTCCGATCTCGTTTATCAGTTTACATGTAATGGGTATAATGCCACATACATTGGAGAGACTTCCCGTCATCTCTGTATTTGAGCTCGAGAACATTGTAGACCGAAGGCTTTGACCCATATTAGTGAGCACAATAAGGGCTGTAAGATTAAAATAGGTATGTCTGATTTTAAAATTTTATTGAAAAATTTCGATAATTATTGGGAACGTGTGATTTGTGAGGCGTTGTTGATAAAATCACTGAATCCGAAAATTAATGTGCAGAATGCAGTAAATACTTGTGTGTTGAGTGCTTTTAAATAAGATTTTAAATAGGTTTTTTAATATTGCATGTATTGATTGTTGCATTAAATTAAATAATTATTAAAAAATTTTTTAAATTATTAAATTAAATTTTAAATGCTAAAATTAAAAAAAATAATATATTAATTTAAGTATAATTTTTTAAAAATAATTAAATATTTTTATAAAATAAAATTTTTTTTATATATAATTAATAAATTTGTTTAAAATCCTTAATTTAATTAGTTTATTATATCCCACCTGATGATGACAGGAAAACTGTCGAAATATATCGTGAAAAGAATGTTTAATTAAATCATTGCCATGTATGTTTAACTATTTATAATTTTTAACTTGAATATATGTATATAGGTAATTTAGATTGATGTTATTAGTACTGTAATTGACTGTTATATGATTCAAGGGGGTTATTCAAGAAAATCTTCAAATCTGTTTTATAAGTCAAATATAAATGAATGTAATCTAATTTAGTACATTTAGGTAATAGTTAATGGCTATATTATATGAGGGGGTCATTTATAAAAAGTTTACCATTTATATATTTAAATGTAATATAAGTTAAATATATATTAAGATCATCTAATTTAGTACATTTAGGTAATAGTTAATGGCTATATGATTTGGGGGGTGTCATTTATAAAAAATTATGAATTATAGTTTTAATTGAAAATATGTACATAGGAAATTTAGATTAACATGATATTGGATTATCATACGGTGTGAGGGGGTCTTTTGAGAAAAATTATAAAATATGTCTTTTAACTTGGATATATCATATAGGTATATAAGTTATTTAGATTAGAGTTATTAATACTGTATTTAACTACTATATAATTCGAGAGGGTTAGTTAATGAAAGTTACAATTTATACTTTTGCACATTTAATAGAAGTAAGTTCTAATTAGGATTATTATTGTAGTTCAAGGGTTACTAAAGGAATTTTACCAAATTATCATTTTATGAATTAAATATACATACAAGTAATTTTTAGTTAGGATTATTCACATTGTCTTAGCCTACTATATTATTCAACGAATTATTTAGGAAAGTCTATAAATTATAATTTTATGAATTCGATCTATGTATAGACTATTTTGATTATGACTATGAATATAATTTTGACTACTAAACAATATTTAGATATAATCGGCTACATAGAATTTCAACTAATTCTGGAACTTTCCTCCGTTTATTGAGTCCTAGTGTGATGTACAGGTATATGATTTTGAATGTCAGTTTAGAGTATTTTATTACAAAATAGTCGGATTAATTAAAATCTGCTTACTTTCGTGGCCACACTAAACTCACTGCGATAAGCCCTATTGTTATTCGAGGTCATAGACCCTTAATTTTTATAAGTTAATTTCGTTTACACGGTTGTAACACCCGGTTCACTACCAAAACGGGTTTACCTTCACAACTCTACAGATGGACAATGTAGTTGTGTCGCACCTTAGGTACAAAAATATTTTTAATTTAATGCATGTTAGGTCGTAGACCGGTGCCATTGAGGGTTGCGGACCCATCAATGCAGATGAAACCTATTTTTGTGTGTGCGAGTATGTGTGTGCATTGATGCAGTAAAACTCGAATTCATTTTAATTTTAGAACATTCTATTTTGGATTTTTAACAATTTTAATGGCAATTTTTGTGCCGTTATTTTTGGTTTTATTTGTAAGATTTTATTTTTGAATTGTTTTTGTTAATTTTGCCTACATGATGGATTTGGGCGATTCCAGAACATTCCATATCAAATTAATGTTAATTTTTATTTTAGAATCGCTTTTTTATTTATTCTTTTTCAGGATTTTTATTTTTTAAATTAAATTATTTATTTTCGTTAACTTTTATTGGATTGAATGGCATCCATGATTGATTTCGCCATTTTTAAGGATTGTTCTGGGTTTTGTCTAGAATTTTCTCTTATTTTAGATTTTCTACAGTTTTCAACTTCGTCCGAGTTCATTTTTGTATTTTTGAGCTTTTCTGTTATATTTGAGTCAATTTTCAAGTGGTACTTCTTGCATCGTGTCTTGTTTTACTTTTTAGTTTAGATGTTTTATTTTCTGTTATTTTTTTACTTTTAATTATTAATGTTCCTTTGATGTTGCATATTTTCTATTTAAATAAACTTAATGCTAGGTGTGCGTGTTATGTACCACCACATTTCGTCACTTTTTCAAGATTTGGGTCTAGAATTCAGTTCTAGCCCAACACTATTAATTAACGCTTGTTTATAANTGATCCATTTCTCGGTTTGTTTCTTATTTTTCGTACTTTTCTTAATTTTCTTAGTACGTATTGTTTTCTTGTTAACTTTTTTTCGAAGCAATTGGAAGATTTTCAAAAACTACTTTTTTAAATGTCATGATAAATTAAATTTTAATTGTTTTCAGTTTTGTTTATAAATTGTAACACCGTTTATATTAAAAATATCAGTTCTAATACACATATCATCTGGACATTGTTGTGCAAAATCATAAAATAAATATCCATGAGGAATTTTTGTCGCATCTTGAAATAAATCTATTAAATATTTTCTATTATTTGGATAAGGTGGTCTTGCAAGAAAATCAATTATTGTTTGATCTCTAGGATTTTTGAAAATAATCAAATATTGTACATTAAATTTTCGCGTTCTATGACTTCCAGCTTGATGAAAAAATTTTTTGTTATGAAAATAACTGTAACTCCACAATAATAAAATAACTGTAACTCTACTGATTTTTGTAAATAAATTATTAACATCTTTTTCTTTATTTGCATCCAGATACAAATCATCGATCATTTTTGATTTACAGAGACTGTTTTGAGTCAATCCATGCTTTTCATATGCACCTTGATGCCAATATATTTTATAAAATCTTTATTTAAACATGTTTGATTGTAATATAAACATACAAATAAAGTTCTTCCACATCCACTAGGTCCTACAATTTGATATACCGCGTCATTTCTTAATTCCATTTTAATTAAATTATTTTATTTTATTTGTTTATAATTTGAATAATTACAAAAATGATAAGAAATATCAATTATAGAGGGAAATGTTTAGTAAAAGGATGAAGTTCCCATCAGGAAAACCTCAACATGTTGTAGACAGAAGCGGAAAATATCCAATTTTGTTCTTCAAGAGTTTCAAGATTTACAAAAGATTTACAAATACAATTGTTACTACGAACCTGAAATATTTCCAGCTTTACGAATTCTCAAGTATAACTCTCTATGTGTAAATGTTTTTCAAGCGGTAAAGTGGTTATATTAGGTATTAAAACCTTTGATTATTTTAATCTAATTCAAGAAATTCAGCAGATGAATGAAATTGTTCAAATTTTACTGGCCGAAATGAGAAGAGCTTATTATAAGCAAATACTTGATGAATAAATTTTATATCTTTACTTTTGTTCTTATTATATGTCTAGTTAATCTTTATCTGTTTAAGTATTTGTTCTTTTTATGTGTTGTCTAGTATTTGGTTGAAATAATAATAATATTATTATTACTATTAGTTAGATATCTTGTTGTTTGAATGATTATGAATTTGCGGTTTTTGTGAATTAATTAAAACTTGTTATTTATAAATTCTTTGATTAAATATATATTGTTAGTTTCAAGATTTTTGCTGCAAATTTAAAGATGGATCTAAAGATGGATTTAACTGGGACCACGCCGAAAATCAAAATATCAACGCCATTTCGAAATCGACAAAATCGCTAATGGAATGCCTACCGAAATCATGCCAAGACATGCTCACACTGAACATCAGACGATATGATGGACGAGGTGTAAAAGAAGCCGAAGAATGGATCAGAGATATAGAAGAATGGTTGCTGACAAATGGACAGCGATTAACAAGCACTTTCGATGTGTTATTAGTGGCAGAAGCAAAGACATTGTGGGGAAACGTCAGAGAAACAGAAACAACAGATGTAAAAGCCAAAGCGTGGTTCTTAAATACGTTCACAATTACAAAATCTATAACTGACAAAATCAGAGAATTGGCAGCTATGGAACAGGAAGATGATGAAAGGTTTACAGCTTTTGAGATACGGCTAAGAAAAGCTTTAGCTGAAGTTGTAAATTCAGGACGATCAGAAGAAGATATTGTTCAAGACCTCATCGCAAATAAAGCACGCGATGCGAGACTGCGGGAGATACTATTGACGAAACCAGAAACAAAAATTGAAGAAACGAGATCATTGGCGAAAATTTTTCAAAGTAACAAAAATGGAAACCATAAACCAGAATTTGTTAAAGCAATCGGTCAAAGAACATACGCTAGCGTGACTGAGGGAGGGCAGATGAGAATTCAACAGAATACCCAAAATCCCATGCCTACATCACCACAAAGAAGGCAATCAGAAGACCGATTTAGTCGCCACAGATCAAGAAGAGACGAATATCCTAAACGCGGACCAATACAATATGAAGGAAATAACCATGGTCGTCGAGAACAATCTCCAAGAGAACAATTCTTGAGAAATGCGAGAATCCCGAATAGCTCAGAAAGGAAGCTGCCAACAATATCCATGAAGAATATAGCAAGGAGGCTGTACAACGAAAGTAGAGGACTACCACAAGCATCGGTCCCAAAATTAACGGTAGGTGATTGTTTTTGCTGTGGCGAAAAGGGACACAGAAGGTATGAGTGTCCACTGGGAAATAAATGCCTGATATGTGGCAAGGAAGGTCACGATTTCCGAGATTGTTTTTCGTTACAGAAAGAGGTTCCACACCGATATCAAAGGATAGCGTGCATAGAAGAAGAAGATTCAAAATCTGAAAGAAGAGATTACACCGAGAACAGCCAGATTTTCAGAATTGCTCACAGCGACATGGAAGATCGATACAATGTCCCTGAAAAATATACTATATTGAGAGAAGACGGAAAAAACAACAGCGACTCCATGGGTTTCATTTCGTCGGTGGAGTCAAGACAATAAATTGTGAAATAAGAAATGAACGACGAAGAGGCGAGGCAGAAGAAGAGATGTACCAGACGAAAGATGGAAGATATTGGAGTAAAATAATGTTGAATAATGCCGAAACAGAGATGTTATGGGATTCTGGAGCATCAGTAACAGTCATGAGCAAGAGTTTGTGGGAGAAAATAGGCAAACCAGAACTTAAACGTAGTATGATATTATTGTGCGGAGTTTTTTCAACTGGAGGTGAAGAAGCAATGGTATACATGACTATACCGGCAACGTGGAATCAGAAGACCAAAATAATCACAGTAGTAGTGGTAAAAGAGATCAAACCGGAATTCATAGGGGGCATTGATACAATGAAAGAGTTTGGAGTAAAGTTAGTGAAAATCAATAATATAGAAACGTTATTGATAAACAAAATTTACACTGATGAAGAAAGAATAAATAAAGCACTAGTGGCGACGGCAGGTGACAATAATAAGGATATTGAAGGAATGATCAGGGAATACGGCGGAATTTTTATGGCATCGAAATTCGATCTGGGATTTACAAACTTAGTTCGACATGAGATGCGGATAACAGGAGGCCCAATAATGCAACATCCTCGACGTTAACCAATGCACATGGAGAAAAGGATTGAAGAACTGATAAAAGAGTTAATGAAAGCAAATGTTATTCGATGTTGCAAGAGTCCTTGGAATGCCCCGTTAGTTATAGTAGGGAAGAAAGATGGATCTATCAGGATGTGTGTAGATTATCGTGGATTAAATTCCATAACAGAAAAAGAGTCATTTCTGATGCCCAACACTAAATTCTTACTAGACTGTCTCGCGAATGCAAAAGTATTTTCGTCAATCGATTTAGGTCAGGCGTATTATCAAGTGGAGTTGGCTCCAGAAATTCAAGAAATGACTGCATTCAGTACAAGAGAAGGACAATTTTGCTTCAATAGACTACCGTTTGGCTTAGCAACAGCTCCTGCGACATTCCAGAGACTGATGCACACAGTGCTAGAAGGTATGCTATTCAAGGGAGTAGTAGTCTATCTAGATGATATCTTGGTATATGGTAAAAATCAAAAAAAACCACGATAAGTTATCAAAGGAAATTTTCAGAAGAATTCAAATGGTAGGCACTGCAGATAAATCCAGAAAAATGCAAATTCAATAAAACAGAATTGTGTTTCCTTGATCACACAATTAACGAGAAGGGTATCCAGACAAACAGGAAGAAAGTGGAAGAGATCGAGAAAGCAGAAGTACCAAAATGTTCAAAACAATTGAGATCGTTTCTCGGATTAACGAACTACATTAGAAGATTCATCAAAGACTATGCCAAAATTGCCGAACCATTATACGCTGCAACATCTGGATGCGATAAAGATATATATTGGACTAAAGAATGCAATGAGAGCTTCCAAACTCTGAAGAGACTGTTGTGCGAAGCACCTATCCTTGATTTTCCAAGAGAAGATAGGACTTTTATCTTAGACACAGACGCTAGTTTCGGAGCCATTGGTGCAGTTTTGAGTCAAATTACAGAAGATGGAGAAGAATCTGTCATAGCTTATGGCTCGAGACATATGTCATCACATGAAAAGGGATACTGTGTAACCAGGAAAGAACTGCTCGCCGTACATGAATACGTCATGCATTTTAGAGAATATCTGTACGGAAAAAAATTCATAATTCGCACCGACCACAAAGCATTGGTTTTCATGAACACTACAAAAACGCCAATCAGTCCGCAATTCCAAACATGGTTAGCTAACCTGTCGGAATATGATTTTGAACTAAAATATTGGAAAGGCGAAGAACACTCAAATGCAGATGGACTATCAAGATTAAAAAGTATGGTTTGCACACAGTGTCAAACAAGACATGAAGAAGCTAAGGAAGGAAAATCAAAGATTAGATATATATATACTATCCAAAGAACAGAGGCTATGGAAAAAGTATGGGAACAACAACAAAAAGACATTCGGTTTCGAGAGCTGCGAGAGATATTGGAAAATGGATGTACACGGGAGAAAAAGAATTGTTTTTCTTTTAACGTAAAAAATACACAAATTGATGGAGGATTAATAACAGTAGAAAAGAACAAAAATATCTTAATGTTAGTCCCAGAAACATTTGCAGGCCTGTTAACAACAACGCTACATGAAGAACTATGTCACATTGGAGTTAGGAAATTATTTCATTATATGGAAAAGATATTTTATTGGCCGAAAATGCAAGAAACAATCCAACTCTGTTTACAATGTTACGAGATCTGCGCTAAGAGAAAGATCGATCAGACAAGAACCAAGGAAACATTTATTCCTAGATATAGCTCTGAATTCCTAGAACAGATTGTTATAGATGTGGCTTACATGGAAATAAACGCCAAAAAAATATATGGTGGTAATGGTGGACCGTTTTAGCAAACTGATTTCTTTAACTGCAATCACAAAGCAAGACGAAGGGACCATTTTCAAAACAATACTTAATAGTTGGATCTATCGATTTGGAAAACCGAAGAGTATTTTAACAGATAGAGGCCGAAATTTTGAAGGGAATTTCCTAAGACAGAAGCTACAGAAACTTGGAATCAAACAGGAATTCAGCTCACCTTATCAGCACCAATCAAATGGTTTAGCCGAAAGAGCCATACGAACGATAAGAGATCTTATTACAGCAACATTGGCAGGCGGATGTGAAGAGAGAAACTGGCACGAACTTCTACCCAGAATAGAGTTCACTATAAATAGCAGTCGACAAAGTGCTACAGGTTTATCACAATTTGAGATAATTTATGGACGGAGTGTTAACCTACACTCTAACCTGAAACAAGCCGAGATATCAAGAAGCGAAAGAATCGAAGACGCGAGGTTTTACTCGAGTAAAGCCGCAGACACTATGAAGCTATGGATAAGACAAAGAGGGGCACTCGTGTTTTTGAGGTGGGGGAGGAGGTGGCCCATATAAAATCGTCAGATTTCTATCACCTCATTGAATCGAACTACATTCACGAGAAGGAACGAAAGAAAGAAGAATCGAGTGGCTGAAGAAGTGGGAAAATTCTTAAGAAAGGAAGAGTTAGGTATCTTTTTGTTTTAATAATTGGAGTTGGTCGGTATTTGTGAAAAATTAAAAACTGGTTATTTATAAATCCTTTGATTAAATATATATTGTTGGTTTCAAGATTTTTGCGAGTATTGAGTGAATTTTAATATTATTAAAAAGCATTATATTCAGTAAATTTATTGATGTAACAAACATACAAGTTTATTTATTATTTAAATTGCTTCCTGCGTGATTTCATTGAAGCAAAACGATTTATAGTCGATTTAAAGTCAATGTTCTCAGCCAGTTCGCGTTCTATTGAAATTAATGCTAATCCAGACAGACGTTCGTTTGTCATTGTTGATCGCAAATAATTTTTGATGATTATCAGTCTACTGAAACTTCTTTCAGCAGTAGCAGATGTAACAGGAAGACTCAAGCATATTCTATGGAGAATTGCCAAATTGGGAAGTCCTGGCGCCATCTGTTTTTCAACCAAGAATGACAGCACCTCTTTAAGTTGTAGTTCACAAGATAGTAATGGGCGTATTGATGCATACACGTATTTGAAAGTATCATATTCTAGGATTACTTCTTCAATATTAATATCGTTTTTGTAAATGTCGCATAAATTTTGAAAAGATTCTTTATTTTCTTCTGATATTTGTGATGGATCAAGACAGTGTTATGAAAATCATTAAAACGTTCATCTAGTTGTGTTACAAGTGTATCCAAGACATTGAAATACGTTTCACATTTGAAGCGTGTAGTTGGATCATCAACCCTTTCATCTCTGTTAAGTTCACCTGCCATGCGTTTCTTTTTTGCAACTCGCTTTTCTTTAAATTCTGTTTCAACATCTAGTAAGGAACAATTTTTGATAATAAATGATTTTACAGCAACATTTAGACTTTCAAAAGCTTTATCACTTCTCATATCAGCAAACTTATTTTTGGCAACATATATCAATTGTTTTGCAAACGCAATATCAATGTCCTTTCGTTGCAAATAGTTTGATAACACAAAGATATTATCTAACAGCTTTTGTAGAAATAGCATCAGAAAAGCAAAAGAATATTTTGTTATCAAAATAGATAGTCCCATAGCTTCTGCTCTGACACCTCCTTTGTGTTCTTTTGATTCCCCAAAATTTATATCTTCTAGAGTAGATATAATAGCGGAGAATGATCCAACAACTGCATCAACTGCATGCTTTCGGCTTGCCCATCTTGTATCAGAAATTCGTTTTAGAGTATCTACTGTCAATTCATATCGTGACTTCTGATGTTCTTCGAGAATATGTAGTCGTGGTAGACTTGATGTGAGGAAAGTATAAAACTTTTCTGTTGTACCAAAAAACAACTGAACAATAGTCACCAAATTCAATGCATGAGAACAACAGTGAACAAAGATGGCCATCATATGCCTGTCCTCTACAAAGTGTAATGTCAATGTTTCGCTTTTGTAACTCCGTTAATACTATATTAGAAAATGCTGCAGCATTACTGTTTTCCAAAGTGTAGAAGCCTATAAATCGTTCAACAACTTGTCCTGCTTTTAACACTAATCTTAAAGAAACTGACATCTGATACGCTCTGGATATATCAATTGTTGAATCAACAATTAGAGAAAAGAATTGTGCAGACCTAACTTCATTATCAATATTTGCGGATAATTCTGAGGCAAGTGATTGAATTAGATCATTTTGTACATCATGACATAAATAAAGTTCATTTTTCTTTTCAAACTTTAGATGATTGTCCAAAGTGGAATCATATTTAGCCAATAAAAATAGCAATTCACGAAAATTTCAGTATTACTACACCTGTCAGAGCCAGAATGTTCTCTGTGTACTCTAATTGGCAAACCTTGTTTTGCTAAAAACAACGTTGCATCTACCATTCGTTTCAAAACTTCTTTATTTTTTCCACTTGATAACGCTCCTGACTGATCAAACCAGATATCACAGTTTTATCATTTGAAATGCGATATTTAGCCAGCAAATATTGACATATTGCACTTTGATGTTGATTGGAAGTTTCATGTTTAACAATTTTTTCCATGCCTTTTTTTCAGTTATAAACTCCAAAATTTGGGTTCAATTCCTTGTTATAATTTTCAGTTTTACAATCAGCGAATAACCAGCAAGCTTGGCAATGCATTTTTTGATTTGTTGGTGAATAGACAAGCCAATTTCTTTCCTCCTTCATACTACCTTTTCCAATACATTTTGTGTTCCAAGAAATTTGAAACTTGTGCCCCAATTCATCTGTCGGAAATTGAAATGGTTCATTGAGTCCAGGTTGACATGGTCCGATTTCAAACAATTTTCGTATCAGTTTCGAGCTTATGCTCGTATTAATGTAGAGTCCTGGATCTGTAGGAAAGTCGGATTGAGGAAGAAGCAATATCTGAAGCAAGTTGTTATTCCACTGTATCAAATTCTGAATCATCCTGATTATGTTTCAAGCCCTGAGCAGATAATGTTACCACCTCAGTATTCTCTGCACATGAATGTATAGCTGGGTGTTGTTCATCAATTACAGATAGTACTTGCTCATCTTCAACAAGACCTTCAGATGATGTTTCTGTCTCAGCAGGCTCAGCACAGGAACTGGAATGCGTAGATGGGTGTTGATCATCAAATACATGCTCAATTATAGCAGAAACTTCAGTTGATTGAACTACTGGCAGTTTAGACTGTTTAGTTATAAATGATGTTAACTTAATATATTTGCTAGCATCTGCCTTGAGATTGGCTTCCTTTGCCAATTTACGCCTAGATGATACACTTATTTGGTAACTGCTTTCCTTTTATTAGTGTCACCAGCTGACTCAGCCATGGCTCTAATTTAAATTTTATTTTAATTCAAATATTGAATATTATTTTAATATTTCAATAGTAACGCAATAATTTGTTTGTCAAAAAAGTCCAAATTGACAATAATTATTATGGTTAGATTTATGTACAAACACTATACAAGCTTACAGTTGCTCTTCACTGGAGCTATGTAATATTATTAATATGATGTAGCATAACAGCTGGAGTTGCTTAAATCCAGTTGAACTTTATACACAGACAAAACTGTAATAAGAGAAAACTGTAATAGTGGCAGTCTCAGCACTGCTGGGTAAGCAGTAATCTGCACTACTTAAGATTATGCCTGCTGCTGTGCTGCATCAACTATGTTTAACAACATAGCAGAGTAATAGCGACTCGCCCCCCCCCGCCTATAGCTAAATCCGCCACTGGTCGCCAGTTAAATGAATCTTTAAATTTCTCAGCAAAAATCTTAAAACCAACAATATATATTTAATCAAAGGATTTATAAATAACCAGTTTTTAATTTTTCACAAATACCGCCAACTCCAATTATTAAAACAAAAAGATATCTAACTTTCTCAAAAAAATTGAGGTTATTCAATCTTTTAATAAATTTAAAATCTTACATTAATTTATTTATTACTTTAATATACTTAATTTAAAAATAATACTTAATTTAAAAATTTGAACCATAATTTACTTTAATTATAATTATAGACATATAAAAAAATTTTTAAATATATCTGAGACATAGAATTTATTATAAAGAGAGTTTGAAGACGTCGTATAATGAAAAATATATCGTCGCTTTTTTAAAATAATCGATAGTATCATTGTTTAAATAATATATATAAAAAACTTTTAATATCACATTAAAATGAATAATCAAAAATATTCAATATTTGACGTTGATTCTTTAAGAAATATTAAAAATTCTCAAGCACAAGGTAGACTAAAGGTCGTCTCTAGATATTTACAAAATATTCCTTGTAAAGTTAATTGCACTTATAATTGCAATGCGGATTTTGATGGTATTTCGAATTAAATTTATGATGAAAAATGTTACTGTTTCTAGGTTTAAAAATTTCCTCGGATGTTTCCAATTATGTTATTGTTGATACAGAATATTTGATTAATTTCTCTGAAGTTTTAGAATTACTTGATAATATAGGTTTTATAATCACACTCTCTACTATGAGATATGTAAAAATTAATTATTTCTTTAAAAATAATTTATTTCTATATTAGATACAAAATTGTAATCGTAGACTTTATTACAAACTGAAAAAATTATTTGAAGATTCTGCTAAATCTATTATATTATTCCAAAACGAATTACACAAGGATTGTTTCATCTCTCCAAGAGAGAATGAAGATACACTAAATTATATTACTCGTTTAAATTTTACTGCTTCACAATTTTACCTAAGCCATCTCGATTATCAGCCTACTGTTGTATTGTTAACTGCAAAAACCGACGTTGCTATTCTTCAATACAGTAATTACATGAGAAAAGCTGGAATGGATACTTCACTAAATGTTGAAATAATGACAATCAAAGAATATTTAACGAATTATCACAAAGATAATTTCTCTACAATGGAGTTAGTCGACAGTTTAGAAGCTGCCTTTGACTGTATTAAAAATTCCGACGCGAGTATTCCTCAAGGTATTTATAATTTTTTTAGATAATATTAGTTAATTTTTTTCTTATTTTAATTAGCATTTTTGTTAGGTTTATTATTTTTTAACAATTTATTATCTGCTATTTTTCACTTTTATTAAATATAATTTACTATTAATTTTAATATTATAATATTGCCCGATCAACCATGTCCACCTCACTCCCCACCGCCTCTTGATATCCATATTCCAGGAATATTACAAGACATGGATAAGAAAGCACATTAATTGTGATTAATAAAAGAAATAAGATTCACAATAACATCAGTATACGAGCATATTTTATTCTTTATTACTCTACTATTGGATTTCATGAAATATGTTTTATTGGATGGTTTTTGTACGCAATTCATGGAAAAGTCATTTATTAACCAATCATAGGACTCGTTTCAGATTCGGATACTTTTGCATTAGCCCCCGCCTGTTCCCAATTCTGTCAATTGTGCTGAATAATATTAATAAATATTTGACTATAATAACAGATTATAAATTTATCAGTAGTATTGTTACTACTATTCATTTTTGTCAAGTTCCAAAGGAGCACTTATGTATTGTTACGTACTAAAAGATATAGTTTTAAATATCGTCATGTTGGTCAGCCATATGAAGTGTTTGATAGTATTTTCTTATATCCGGACGTCATGATTTTGAGCTCATTTCATATATTGATCCCATGTGACATTTAAAATTTGAAGAATGTAGGAGCCACTTAACATTTAAATAAAGAGGAATATGTCACATATCGTTAGCGCTTCAATATATGTCTATAAGAATTCATGTGAGAATGAAATTGGCTCCCAAAATCCTGTAAATATATACTACTGACAAAATAAAATTTGGTATTAATTTGAGTTGTAATGAAGATTGACAGGAAAATATCCAGATTTTATTAAATCTAAATTTTCATTAAATTATAAATCAACAAATTGAAAAATACAAATATTTTAGCACATCCATAATCAATAATATCAATAAGGGATCGAAATAAAGGAGTTGAAGAGAGGAAAGTTTTAGACCAGTGAAATTGAGAAATAAATGTTTAAATTTTTAACTAATATTCCCAGTTAAGAGATTCTATGCCAATCGTATCCACGAATATTCGAAATTCTCATTTACACATCTTATTTGTAGGATTCTCTTTTTACAGCAAAAAATTGTTTTATTAAACATTCAAGTAAAAACAATCGAAATCTGATTTTGTTTTGTCAAATATAAAGTCCACCGTTAAAGTAAAATTTACTATTAGAATTACGAGTTGAAGCGATGCAAGAGTATCTATCTGATGAGGTTTTGTCACGCTCCGTCAGTTCCGGTGATTTTCTGAAGGGTATTATTCGAGTGAATAAATTCAAATCGAGAGATGAAGCCACCGTTGTCCTATCCGAGTAATTTCAATTGATTACACTGGAAATGTTTAACTGTTCGATTCGTAGAGGAAATTCCACAAAACAAATGATGGCATTACATAGTGAGGTTTTAATCCAAGGCCAATTCAACAGGAATCGTGCAATTGATGGTGACTGTGTCGTTTTGATGATTCTACCCGAGTCGCAATGGATTAAAAAGAAATTGGAAATATCTGGATCGGAAGCCAGTGCTGAATTAGCGCTCCCTGTCGCGGAACAAGCCGAGAATGAAGCGGTCGATTCAGCCAGTACAAAAACACCGACCGGCCGTGTTGTTGGAATCAGCAAACGGAATTGGAGGGATTATGTTTGCAGTTTTGAAAAGAGTGATCTAAATGCTGGCAGATTCGTGATCGTTACTCCCTACGACAGACGGATACCGAGGATTAGAATAGGAATCACCAGTGCTGATAAATTGATCAACCATCGATTTATTGTCCGAATCGATGGCTGGCCTTTAAATTCCAAATACCCGAATGGACATTTTGTCGAATCGATTGGTGTTATCGGTGAATTAGAAACAGAAACGAGAACGTTATTGATCGAGTATAATCTGTATAACCGACCGTTCTCTGCAAGCCAATTGGCTGAGTTACCGATTAACACGAAAGAAAATCCCTGGAAAATGAACCCGGATGAAGTATCCAAGAGAAGAGATCTGAGAGATTTGCTGATATTCAGTATCGACCCAATCGGGTGCCAAGATGTCGACGATACGCTATCGATCCGGAAATTAGCCAATGGCAATCTTGAGCTCGGTGTTCACATTGCCGATGTGACACATTTCGTGAAGCCTCACTCACTGTTGGACCTCGAGGCAAGGAAACGATCTACGAGTATTTACATGGCCGATAGACGATTCGATATGTTACCACATGTTCTCAGTGGGGATCTCTGCTCATTGTGGAGCGGTGTCGATCGATACGCTGTGAGTGTGGTCTGGGAGCTGACACCGGACATTGATGTCGTCTCTGTCGACTATTTCCGCAGTGTCATTCGATCGAGCTATAAATTACACTACGAGCTCGCCCAAGACATTTACGATAACAAAATCGATTTTAAAAGCTCTTTGGAACTGATCCCAGAACTTGCCAATAAACACAAAGCTATGAAAGATGGCGCCGACAGATTCGAGCAGCTGAAATCCGCAATAACAATGCTGATCAACGTGTCATCGATCCTGAAAACGAGACGAATCGAAGCCGGTGGACTGGAACTGGAAGGAATGGAAGTCCAAGTGAAATTTTCCGATCCGGAACGAACGAAATTGGAAGATCTCCATCAAAAGGAACCACTCGAAGTTCACGAAACGATCGCAGAATGCATGATATTCGCCAATCATTGGGTAGCGAAGAAATGCCTAGAAAACTACCCGACCAGATCCTGCTTGCGACACCATCCATCCCCGAGAATGGACCATTTTGTGGAATTGATCCATTGCGCTACCACCAAAGGCTTCACGATTAATTTCTCATCGAATTTAGAACTCGCAAAATCCCTCGATACGGCCATTGACAACCAAGACATGGAAACCAATAAAATTCTCCGAAGTCTCGCAACCATGGCAATGTCGAATGCGCAATATTTTTCCACCGGAACGCTAAAAGCCGAAGATTACTACCATTACGGATTGGCGTTGCCGACTTATACCCATTTCACATCACCGATTCGTCGCTATGCCGACATCCTTGTCCATCGAATTCTGCTCTGCTCCATTGAAGGCGTGCCGGAGGAGAGTTTGCTGACGAATTCCTCCCTCGCTGACCAGTGTACCATCATGAACAATCAGTAATCGGATATTTATATATTATTCTCTCCCTCATTGCAATTTAGGCACCGACAGGCACAACTGGTACAGCGGGCCAGTATCGAACTGTTCCAGGCGATGTTTTTCAAAAACAAAGCCAACGACGATATTGCTCGTTACACCGAGGGGGTGATAGTGAAATTACGCTCCAACGGATTTGTTGTTCACATCCCCCGATACGGTATCAAGGGTTCCGTGTTCCTGAGGAAGCTCGATAACACAATCGCATGGCTGAAATCCCGCCCGGAACCGTTATCGAACATGGAGGAGGTCTATCAGACACAATGGATGAGTGACACCGAGCTGAGAATCGAGACCGAATGCTATCAGCAATTAATCAATCAGATAACAGTAATACGGACAACCAATCAAAACAAACAAACATATAAGCTGTTCGATCGGATCTTCTTGAGAATCGATGCCTCCGAAAGTCATTCTCACGGGTTGTCGTTGCAATTGGAATATGTTGGACAGTTGCGATCAGAGAAACAGACTACAAAACAGGCAGTCAGTAGCGATGTGACCGATCGATTGTCGAAGGATGATTTGTTTCAGGTGTTAATGTTTCTCTCTTTTCTATGCTTAATGCTGAATTTCGATTCTAGAATGTCAGGGAAGCAAATGATGTGAAATACAAGAAAAGGAAATACGTAGAGGAAGAGGAAATCGATGAATCAGTAACCATTGGCAGTCTCCATTTCAATACATCTCTGTGCCATTTATTTCGGCAAATTAAAGCTCGAAAATTGGGAATTAGTCTTTGATGAAAATAAATTTGTTGAATTTTAATTCTTTTTTCATTATTTATTAACAAAAAAAATCATTTTCAGTTCAGTAGTATTTTTAATGGAGAAGTAAAAAAACGACTGTACTAAGTCTTGTGAATTTTTTGTATATTTGTGTGCATTTTTTATTAATGTCCTTATTTCAAATAGGAGTTCCAATTTTGTTAGACTATTATCTGTGGCTGATCCGCCTTAAATGTAACAAATTTACATTGAAAATTTCATTGAATACTGTTTATTGTTCGAAAGGAACATGTTTGTTCTGATACACATGATCGGGATTTTCGCAAAATCTGACAACTCAGCACTCTTATTTTGAAATTTTAAAGATTCCGAAAGCGCGACTTTTCTTCGAAATCTCTGACAAATTGCCGAACCCAATTTGACTGCATTTGTCAATTCGTTGAGATTTCCACAGTAGCGTATCCTAATGAAGGATAAATTTGAGATCCAGAATATGCTTCAAGTTTCTTTTTTGCATCTTTTGTAAGTTCGGACAATGAATCATTAGTCTCATTTGAAAGATAAATAATTTCTTTTTCATTTTCGTCATTAACCCTTTAATGGACAATGACGTGTATAGCCGTCATGACGTCTATTCTAAGAACAGCAACTAAAAAAGTGCGTCCGCGAAAGGGTTAACTAGCATCGTGGCCATTATTCAAAATAATAGAAACAATTTAAATCCTTTATTTTTCAATCAAATTACAAACTCATCAAAACAAAAACTCAATTAAAAATAAATTCCCCAAGTCTATACAAATTTCCAAAAAAACAATCCAATTTCTCAACACAAAAACGAAAATGTACACAGACGCAACTCAGGATTGACCAAAAAAATTTTTATTAAATAAATTATTTAAATACTGTATAAAACAACGAAAAGTTTGCACATTCCAGACATAATTACTATCGAAGTTGACTACCAGTATATAATATAATTGGTATTGCAAAACAGAAAATATATACACCTAATTGTGTCCACTATGTGATAGTTAACTGTTAAAGCATTCTTTGTTTACATCTGCCAGGGACCCTTACAAAAGTTGATACAAATAAAATGATTCAAATTATTGTTTGTTGGTTTTTGTGTTGAGATTAATATGGCTTCATTCAATGAATATTGTTTATAAGGATGATGAGAAAGTTCTTATTCTTATGTTGTTATCCCAATCCATTTGTGAAAAATGAAGTCACAACGATAAATTGTCACTGCTATGCATTATAGCGTGTCAATATTAGTGATTGTAATTAAATATTGCAAAAGCCACAAAATAGTTGTTCCAAAACTCGGGGCTCAAATTTTTACATTATGTGTACTTTATCACTTTCTGATTTCTACCTTTTCGATCACTACAACACATTTTGATCGGTACTTGGAAAAATCGAAAAAGTTTGATTGAATATATAAATAAAGTCAAAGGGATGAAATTATAAACCATTTATTAAAATATAAGAACTTTATTTTCAAATTTCACCACTGATTTCTTTTCCATTGTATTCATAGTCAAGCTTTTTAATAAATAAATATGTATAAATATATATAAAAATTTAAATTAGAATTTTTAGAATTAGCAACATTAGAAATTGTGTTTTTACCTCAGGTATGGAAGAAGTAACTGAGAATAGGAAAGGGGAAAGGAACAATAATTAGAAAATTAATCAAAGGAAGATTGAAGACATTTTGGAAATTTTTGTATAAAAAAGATTAGATTCATATTTATTGAACACGATGAGTCAGATTTATAATTTACCAAACGTTCGATAAAACATTAAAATTCAACAAAATTGTTTTTCTTTTAGGGTTCTTAAATTTAATTAATTTCCAAATAATTAAAAAAGAAATATTGAAAATTCAAAATCAAGAAATCATCGAATTAAAATTTTTAAAACGGGTCAGATGTAAAGGAGATAATGGGAAAGATCATGACCATAAGATAGAATAAGCAGAAAAGAAAATAAAAGAATCAAGTTAAGTCAAAGGAGTAATGAAAAGAGGTGATTATTGTTGCAGAACGTGCAGAACCAAAGCGGTTACAGCGAGACTTATTGAATAGTCAGATTAGGCATTTTATTGAGCTTTTCAGAGTTTTGTAAATTGTAGATAATAAGAATTTTATTACAAATTTACGTTGAATGTTATTTATCTAATGGTCTTTACAGAACACGTGGAGTCAGAAACACCGACTTTAATATTTATCTAATTAAAAACTCCACACATTGTTGTATTTTAATTTGAAAGCCGTATCGGTGGAAGTTTAATAAAAGCATAAACGTAAACTGACGTGATGATAGATTTATAGTAAAAATTAATTTGTCTTTAAAATGCTAACACGATAAAAGGAAATCTTTGTATAACTCATTAAGCAAAAAAGGAAAGTGTAAGCCTATCAGTCATGTTGAGCTAGTAATTTAACTAGCCTATATGTTTAAAGCCCGCTTTGAATTTACAGATTTGAAACTACAAGCATTGAAATTTATTTAACTACTTTAAAAAACGAATTCAAACTGTCGTAGAGTTCTCATTACAACTCTGCTTCATGTTCTATTTTAATATTCAACTTAATAAGAGCCCAGACTCTTCTTAACACTTTTTGCAAATGCTTACCAAACTAATGCCTATACTAATGCCTACGGATTGTCCAAAGTTGAACAGTTCTAAATTATGTAATTATAACTTTTATATCTCCAGGATTTCTATTTAATCAACTCCTTCATAGACTTTAGATACGCAACATCACAAAACTGAATGCTTTCATTTATTATCCTTCTATTCATTTTCTATAACTATTTCATTGTGGAAAATAATAATAAAAACATCAATAAAAGAGAAAGTCAATCGAGAGAGTATATTGTATAGAACATCACCTATTATTTATATCAAAATATCGCGTATAGATCAATAAGAAACTCATTTCCATTTCAAGAATAGAAGATATCAGTTATATTATTAATAATAATAATAATAATAATAATAATAATAATAATAATGACCCGCACTCAAAGGAAGTGAAAGAAGCATTGTTATTTAAATCTCAGTAAAAGTATTAATAGCAATAAAAATTGTACATCAGGCACCTTATGATAAGTAATCAAACAATTCAAGTAAATTTAACATAATTCAAATCAGCAGGAACAAATTTTTGGATAGGAATAACATTGAAGGCGGGAATTTCTGATTGGTACGGTACATATTGCTGATGATTGCTGGAGAATCTTTCATAATTGATCGACTGAGGCTGACATGGTATAATCTGTGGATTACATTGAGGGAAATTGTTCGGTCTGATTAATAACGGAGGACACATTTGGAGATTTCTGAAATTCGAGTCTGCTTCAACAAAAGGTCGGGGAACGAAATTGAAGTTTTCACTTTTTGCTTCTACTCCCGTAGAGAAATTATCATATGCATGTTTCAATCCATAAGGGCTATGCTCACACTGCAAACTGGAATCAGAGCATTGATTACGTTGGCAGAATAGTGGAGAGACAGAATTCTTTGAGTTCTAATGAGAAATAAAAATTATAAAATTGTTGTTAAAAAATAAGTAATTTAATTTATTTCGAAAATTACCGAAAACTTTGAAATTGTGGACTAGGTTGGTAAAATTTGTCTTATAAGCTGTTGAGACAATGGAATAAAGTTCTCTATTGTTAGAATACTTAAAAATAGATAAAAAAGACGTTGATTTATTTTTGAAATAGAAGTTCAAAGTACTTTAGAACTTAATTCAATTTTCACCACAGATTTCTTTACAATTGACATTGTATTTATAAAAAGCTTGACTATGAATCAGTATCGATGTTTTTTTATATCTTTATATCTTTACTGATTCATAGTCAAGCTTTTAATAAATACTATATACAGTGAAGTTCATTTATAAACGACTTTCAAATATAAGCGACTCTAAAAATCCGGACAATATTAATTGTTTTTAAATTTAAATTTATTTTATTAACTGTCATAGAAAATTCGTAGCATTGCTTTGTTACGATATTATTTGTTTAATGTGTAGATACATCACAACTAATAACAAAATCTAAATTAATTTTATTAACTGTCATAAAAAATTCGAAGCATTGTTTCGTTTAAATTTATAATATTATAGTCCTTAATTAATGTCAGGCGAAAATAAGAAGCGCAAATCAATAGATTTAGCCACAGAAATTGAAATCATTAAAGCAGTGGATGAGAAAAGAATACAATTCTCATTTCTAAAATATATAACAATTACTACCTGGCAATGAATTAATGGTTAGTCAAATATTGGAATGGACTGAAGGACGTAAAGAACATGGGGAGTCGAATATCATTGGTAATAATATTAAAGAAGATGAGACATTAGATGATGTATCTATAATGGTTGCGGACGAAGAAAAAAGAATCAATCAAGTTATTGCATGGAGATAAGAGGGGTCTTTAAATTCAGAAGAAATTAACCGTCTTATTGAAATGCGAAACAAGGCCACAGAAATGAAATTTAAATAAATAAACATTTCTAATTGAATTTATTTATAATGAGTGTCTATGTTGACAATATTTTTTTAAATATTTCAAACATTTATTTTTTATTGGCAGCTTATAAAAATGTTTGTAGGAATGTAGGAATGTAGGTATGTAGGAAGGGTAAGTGAGAAAGTATACAGGTTCCTAAAGAGAGAAAGGTTTGAAGAGGAAGTGGAAAGAATTGGAACAATTGAAACGGGGCAGGAGGTAGAAATTGTATATAACAAGCTACAGGGAAGACCTAGTGCAACAGTAATGATGAATGGGGAAATTTTCGACTGTTTATTAGACACCGGAGCACGAATAAACGTAATGAGTGTGAACTGTTTTAACAAGTTACGAGGACAACAATTGATGAGAAGCGACGATAAGTTACGATGTGCAAACGAAAGTACGATAGAGATTATTGGAAAAACAAAGGTTAAAGTAACTATCGGAGATATTTCTAAGGAAGTTAGATTCATTGTGGCGGAGAAAGTGACACCAGAGATGATTGGAGGAGTAGAATTACAAAAAGCATTTGGATATAGGCTGACAAAAAAGAAAGATATCGAATCTAGTGAAAAAGACAAGAACTATATTTGTAACATTGAAGCAAAATTCGGCAGACAAATAAAGGATGGAGAAAGATTGACGCGAGCGTTGGAACATCTAAAGATTGATGAGGATAGTAAATTGAAGGAAATAATAACGAACAGTGGAAACTGTTTATGGCGGATAAATGGGATGTGGGTCGCACGCATTTGGTAAAACATAAGATAATTACAAGAGGTGAACCGACAAACATAAAACCATATCGTCAACCATTGAATTTGGAAACAAAAATTGAAGAAGCAATACAAAATTTGTACGAAAACGGGATTATACGGAAATGCAACTCTCCATGGAACACGCCGTTAATCTGCGTATGGAAAAAAGAGAAAAAAAGATATTAAGCTATGCTTGGATTTCAGACAGCTGAATGCAGTAACAGAGAGGCAGGCATTCCCAATGCCAAACATAGACGAGATGTTAGATGTGTTAGGAGGGTCCGTTTATTTTAGCTCAATCGATCTTGGAAAAGCATATTACCAAGTGGAGTTAGACAAAGAATCGCAAGAGAAAACAGCATTCTCAACAAAGAAAGGGCAATACTGTTTCAATAGAATGCCGTTCGGAATCGCTGCAGCACCAGGTACGTTCCAGGAAATGATGACAAAGGTAATAGGCAAAATAAATGGAGCAATGGTCTATTTGGATGACATTCTGATTTATTCGAATAGTAATGAAAAACATTATACAATACTCAGTGAAGTATTAAAAGCGATCGATGAAGCAGGACTAAAGATTAACCCAGAAAAGTGTCAAATAATAAAGAAAGAAATCAGATTCTTAGGACACATATTCAGTAAAGAAGGAGTAAAAACCGATCCTTCTAAGATTCAGGCTATACAAAACTTTGGGAAGCCAAGTTGCGTAAAGAAACTTCGAAGCTTTCTAGGCATTTGTAATTATTAGATTCATCAGTGAGTATGCAAAGAAATCAAGGATGTTAGAACAATTATGTAGCGGTCCGAGTAACAAAAAACTGGAATGGACTGAAGGAACGAATAACGTATTCGAGGGAATGAAGTTAGCACTCACAACGGCACCGATTCTATGCTTTCCGGATCTGAGAAAGGAGTTCATTTTAGATACTGATGCCAGTTATGATACCATTGGGGCAGTGCTTTCGCAAAGAGATAAAGATTGAAATGAGAGAGTAATTGCGTATGGATCACACTCGATGACGAGCCATGAAAAAGGATATTGCATTACAAGGAAGGAACTATTGGCGGTATACTATTTTTGTATTCATTTTAAGCACTATCTCTACGGAAGAAGATTTACGCTAAGGACAGACCACAAGGCAATCACGTTTATGATGACAACCAAGAAGCCAATTACTTCACAATTCCAAACCTGGATCAATTATTTGAGCAGTTTGGATATAATCGTTGAATATAGAAAAGGGTGTTAATCACCAAAATGCAGACATGGTGTCCAGAACTAAATGTGAAACGTGTGTTCAATGTCAAATGGCTCACGAAGAAGCTAAGAAAGGAAAGATAAAAACTAGATTACTAGACTCGATCAGAGAAGAAGGTAGAAGCACCAATCAACAAATAAATTAGGAAGAAGAATTACGAAAGAAAACGATGATACCTGAAAACGAGATACAAGAAACCATAAAGGAAATACATAGACTATTGTGTCATGCTGGAGTCGAGAAGATAGCTGATTATATAAAAGATAGATATATTGGGAAAAACCTGTGGAGTCAGATTCAGGAAACTATTCGAAGTTCTGAGACTTGTCAAAAAACCAAGGCTATAACAATTACAACGAAGGAACCAGTAAAAAAATTAGAATCAACCGAAATGTTCGAAATTATATTTGTGGATATATGTGGACCAATGCAAGAAACAAAAGGACGTAAGAAGTATATATTGGGTATAATAGACCAGTATAGTAAGTATCAAGTCCTGACAGCTATAACAAGACAAGACGAAGAAACAATAAAAAAAACGATTTTAGAAAAATGGATTTTAAGATTCGGGTGCCCAAAGGAGATAAAAGTTGATTGTGGGAAGACGTTTGAATCAGGAATGTTGAGAGAATTCACAAAGAAACTTGATATTAAATTATGTTTTTCGAGTCCATACCATCACCAAACAAATGGACAGATAGAAAGGCAATTCAGGACAATACGAGAGCTGATAAATGCTACTTTACGAGACAGAAGGAAGACAGATTGGGCAGAGATACTACCAGAAGTCGAATTTACATTAAATGCAACCAAACAAAAAACGACAGGAATAAGCCCGACAGAAATAGTTTTTGGAAAAAAGATTAGCAGGGAGAAATGGTACGGGTCAAAAGAAAAACAAGTAAAGGAAGAACAAGAAGAACAAACAAGGAGGAAATTTGACATAGGAGATGATATGTTAGTAAAATTAGAAACACGCAACAAAAGCTAGGACAGATATGAGGGACCATATAAAGTAATCGAGAAAGTGCATGACAGACGATATATCTTAAGAAACGAGAATGGTAAAAAGATTGAAAGAAACGTGGAAAAACTTAAAAAATTTCTTAAGGAAGTTAAAAGATTCTTAAAGATTAATAAAAAATTTGGTAAAAATTTTAAAAATATTTTTATTGAAGAATATTTTAAAAAGAAGAAATTTATCAATTTTAAAAAATATTTTTATCAAAGAAATATTTTAAGAAAAGCTGAAATTTGTTTAAATAACAAAAATAAGAACAGACAAGTTTTTTGAGATATCTTTTATTAAATAAAATTTCCGTTTTAGTGATTTAAAAACGGATGAGAATCCTAATATATATTATTTGAACACAGTAATACTATTTTCCACAACGAAATTGGTTACCATTCTTGACTGGCACATATCTCTTTCTACGCAGCCCAATAGGCACATTTTGTGAATTATAATAGCATGCAGATTCGCCATTAGACAGCATTTCCTTACTCTCATTGATTTTATTTAAAGTTGGGTCGTTTTGTTTGACATTTTTTGATATGAAATCTATTTTACTCTAATTATTTTATACAATTTTTGTTATACCAAATTATTTTAATACCAACTTTTTAACGAATAACAAAATAAAGTTCATTTTGCTTGCTTATCAATGATTGAAAATTCGAAATTTTTTTTGTCAATAACAGCCCAGTGTTTTCAATAGGTTTATGATAAGAAAATCAAAGCCACTATGTTCAAAGCCAAGCGGATCCAATCAAATAAATCAAATCTCATTCTACTAAAAATTGACAGGAAATATTCATAGATAATAAAAGCGAATTTACGAAATTTGAATTGTATTTATGTCTCAAGATCAGTTTTTCGAAATGTAAACCTATTGAATAGAAAGCCTCTTACTCAGTTACAGAGGCTAAAGGAGAGAAAATTCAGAAACTCCAATGGTTTTGAAAGACCAGATGGCGAAGGATATCAAGTATTATTTGAAGAGTGCAGCTTGTCACCATGGACGTCCGCAGGAATTTTTCCAGGAGGGGGGGGGGGGTAAAAAAAACAAAGTAGAGAACTTCTACATATTAATGTAATACTTAAACATGCAACAATTAGTATCATTTAAATTCTTGTTATGCTCATTTACAAAAAAAAATTGTTACTATATATAATCAGATTAATAATAGTATATTGATGATTTCAATTAAAGTCATTTTTATCGTTGAAACATTAATGTGATTTTAGGAATAAACAGAATCAAAAAACGTAAAAAAAGTTCTTTTTGTATATTTTCCATAAGTATTACTTTTTGAAAAGAAACTGCAAACGTCTGTGATCTTGACCAAATTTATTGATCACTTTGTCCATTATTTTTCGTTTTTTTACTGTCATTGATTCTGTCACGATGAAAGTCTATTTTCACACATTGTTGACCTTAGCCACGTTTTGAACCCTCTCAGTGTGCTAAATGATCTTTCAACAGTGCAAGCTGACACTGGCAATGTTAAAGCAATAAGAACTGCTTTCTTAATAGCTAGAAAAAGGTCTGGGAATTATAATAAATCCATCATTCCATCGCGACTTTTGATTTCAAAATCCGACTTTTTATTTGACCACATCTCAAACCAAGTGCTTGCCTCAGCATCAAAGTTTTCAATTTGTACTCCATTATGATGTTTTCTGTGTGAGTTTTGAATTCATCTTTTGAAAGTTTCAACATTTTCACTGGGTGAAGTGAAAATAAACTAAAATTGATTTTGTTATTGTCATTGAATCTGCTCTCCAAAGATAAGATGATTGAATCCAAGTATGGTATAAAGACAGATCTTCAGAAGTATTCTTCAACAGTTGAACCACCATTATTTGAACGGTGTGTGTGCCTCTTACATTGTCTGGGAATTGTCAACTGGATGTTTAATTGTTCTGCCAATTTCTCACTTTGAGAAATAATGGTCTTAAAAAACTCTTCGGCATTTAGCTCCATTCTCTTTTATCAAAACTCACAAACCTTTCATCTTTTTTTTCTCAAGTAAAACAATATTGTTCGGTGCAAAAAATGCAAAAAAAATTGATCTATAGTCGAAAATGAAGATAAATAATTTGAATTTAAAAATAATCAATCAGTAAATAAGAAAATAAAGGATTTATTGATAATTATTAAGCTTTACAATTTGTTGATAAGTTCCTTTATTATTTTCATTATTAATCAATTTATTTATAAGTCAATATTTGAGTGAAATAAATAAAAAACAGTGTTTAACAATAAAAACAAACAGGAAGCCTCTTTAAATTAAATTTTTTTTGTCTTGGGTTTGAGCGCATCTATTAAAATGTGTTTAAATTAATCGAAAAATAGAATGGTTTGGGAAACCAAGGAATCTGAATCTAATCCAGTTATAAAATACAAAATTCTGACAAGTAAAATAAATTACATCAATGATGAATTAAAACTTATATTTAAGTCTTATTTCCAAATGAATGGTTCCAAAGTATTGATGGATCTATGGTGATTTATCACTATAAATTTTACAGAACTAAACTATAAAGTTTTTCGGTTGTTTTTCGTTCATTAAATACTGGAACGCTTTTATTGTCTCGATACAATTAACATTAATTAACTGATTTGTTGTTTTCAGTCTCATAAATATCTTATGGTTCACAAAGTTTCCAATCAGCCTAACTCCTTCACTATTGACCTGTTTTTCAATTCCATTCATCTTCATTTCATTTATAATCTAAATTTCAATATTTTGTTTTATATTAACCACATTTCTTTTTTCCAAGTGTTTTGAAAAGCAGTTCCAAAAATCCACGTTAAAAGTAAAACTAAATATTGGTCGATAGTCTAAAAAAGAAATAAAGAATAATGCCACTTAGCAACTTACAGGTTGGTATGAATGGAACTAACATGTTTTGTTTTAAATTTGGAATTAATTATTGAATGTTTTTTGTCTCATGAATGCTAGGGGCAATCTCAATGCTCGTTTACATCTGATTTGCCCATTTCACGTTAAGATTTGTTTTTATGTTTTAGATAGAAAGTTTTAAATTAGTTTGAAAATTCAAAAGCATTTAAGGTTTTCAATAAATCAGCAAAATATCTATGTTATTTCTCTATAATTCTCATTAAACATGATTCATTTGAATTTATTATTAATTCCTGATACATTAATTACTATTTTAAATGAGAGAATTACGAGACACAATTTAAACAGCGTAGATTCTATCTCTCGAAATTTCTCTTCGGATACATTTCTAAATTTGCCCCAAAAATCAAAAATAATATGATTATTATGGTTAAGGAAAATAAGCTGGGAATTGTAAATATTAACAATAAATTAAACTAAATCAGTTGACTAACCTGGGAAGAATCATTGGTGACTTCATTATATGAACTATTATTTATATTGGAAGGCGCATGAATGGACTGTGCTGCGATCATAATTGGTCTTGTTGGTGAAACTGATTGTGGATGTGTTCCGTGTGAGGCAGGTTTATGATGCTGATAATTTCCATCTATTAAAAACAAAATATAAAGAAGAGGAAATTACAAAAAAATTGTAATATTTTTAATGTCCTTACCACAAGTATAAAGCGAGGAAACTGGATAAACTCCATTTGAGTGCACTGAATATAAATTGGTATAGGGATTACAATTATCTGAAATTTGATTGCTATGATTAGTATTTAATTTAGCTCCTTTAGAAATATGAGGATCTTTTAGGTTTCTGCATGGATCCAATACAACACATGTTTGAGGCTGAATGGACGATAATAAATTATTTTCCAATTAAAAATTTCAATCATAATTCTAATTTCAGTAGCAGCAAGTAATAATAACAATTCTACATATAAATTATGGTTAAATGAACCAAGAAGTGATTTTCTTATCATTTGTGAGTATTATAAAATGGATGATAGTTATTTATGAACAAGGGTAACACCTTTGAAAAATATTGATACATTGAACAAATTCGCATAATATTTATAGGAACCAGAAATTAAATTTACAAATGAAAAATACAACATGTATTTATATATTATAAACACAACAAATGAAAAACACCCTTTGATTAACACATTAATTACTATAAGGTGGCCAGTTGGTTAAGCTTACACCTAATTCACATTTTACTAGACTCGAGTTAATACGATGCCAGAGTGCATGTAACATCAAAATTATATTCAAGCATACGAATATATGCTATCTCGATTTGACCTATGAATGTACTCAGTTTTCCCAGAATAATTGACTCTATTAGGGTGAATATTAGACTGAATGACTACAAATTCTATTAGAATATCTCTATCAATCAGGCTAGTCAAGTTAATCAAGTCAATAATGTTAATTCATTTGTAGATATGTACATTGTTTCCGGTTCTTGCTGAGCTATAAAACAATATTTTTTAAACAAGCACAAATTGCTTGAGTGGTCATATTTTGAGAATATCAAACCGGAACAAAGCGGGAAATATTTGTTAAAATTTCTGTATAAACCAAAGTTTTATAATAAAAAAAAATCATAATTTTCATCATATTTCGTTGTCTTTTTGGTTTTTTACTCTGTACCACAAAAACGAGACAAAAATAAGTCAAGTTATTAACTCATAAAAATATTATTAATAATTACAAGAAAACTAGCCGCATGTCACCAAAAACTATCGAAATGAATATCAACAAAGTATGGAAAAGCATCGCCGTAGAAATGGGGTTCAAGAATAGATCAACTATAAGCTTCGTAACATAAAATTCCGATCTTCCCAACTTCTACCATATAATAAAAATTCACAAAGAGAGTCTTGTTTACAGAATTTGACCTATTATATCCAATACAGCTAAAACAAGTTCAGTTCTTTCAAAAATCTTAAAAATATTATTGGACACTGTACCACACCATCTTCAGAGCAGTGACTGCCTCATCGCAAGATTAATTGAAAATTGAACTGTGATAACTATCCATAGAGAATTCAATACCCCCTTCAATCTTGATGTCGAATCACTATACACATCTATCGACTCAAAAGATGTTATCTAGAAAATCTAGAAAAAAATAAAGAGAAAGCAAATTGTTAGTAAAGGAATATCATCAAACTTCTTCCTGTTATCCTCGAAAACACATATTTTACCTTTGAAAAAAGATATATAAACAAGTTAAAGGTCTTCCAATGGGTTCTAGCATCTCAGGATTGTTACCAATAATCTTTATGGATAAAGACAAACACTGAGGACCACACAATCGATCGGGTTTTATGCAAAACATGATGATATCTTTATTACGACCAAGAACAGAAAAGAAGCGAAAGAGATATTTCATATATTTAATACGGCTCATAGTGATATCAAGTTTGAAATCGAATATCCAGAAGAAAATAGATCCATCAATCTAATGAATTTAAAAATTAAAATAGAAGTAGATAATATAACCTTAAATGCACTGGCCTTCAAATTAGTATAGCAATAAAGTCTTGGACATTGAGAGAAGCTCGACAAGCAATACAAAAAACATCTGCATAATGGAAAACTGTTAGACATCGAAGAAAGTAGGCTTCAGAAAAAACGTCTACTGCACCACGTGCAATGCATATAAAGAAATATACATAAGAAGTACGTTCAGGAACTTACACCGAAGAATTAAAGAACATTTAGACCAGGCGCCTCAAAAACACGGCCCGTGAAGACTTTCATAAATTACCAAAAAAAGTTTATAATTTGAAATTTAAAAACTTCAAAAAAAACAAAAGTACTCTGATGTTGGGATTCTTGAGTTTTATTCATATTTCCAACAAAAAAGATTTCCGAGGTTGCATTCTCAGGCAGTAAAGATTATTGCAATGTATGGAAGCACCTATTTTTGTGAACAATTTTTTTCATTGATGAAATTCAACAAATCTTCAACAAGAACAAAGTAAAGTGATGAACATTTACAAGCAACACTAAGACTGGTCACATCTCAAAAGATTGTTCCTAACATTGATGCTAAATGTTGCCAACTAAATAATATATTTGACGCTTTATTTATCTTATTTTAAATAATCTTGTGTTACATTTTTATGTTCATAATAATGTTTTTTTCCTATTTCTAATAAATTGCAATTATGATACATTCTCGAGTATTTATTTTCAAAAAAAATTATGTTACGGCCCGCTGGCTCATGATACTAGTCTAATGCGGCCCGCAGGCCAGTTTGAGTTTGAGACCCCTGATCTAGATTCTGCTGGAAAATCCTCGGTATACAGAGATTTCCAACAATGTCAATCAAAGAAGGAAAGAAAAATATTTTAATTGAAATCTTTATTCAAGCACATGAAATCAAATGCATCCAATAATAAATTGCTAAACATTTCACTAAAAATACATTTTATTTTTCATATACATATTCAAGAAATAAAAGTTGTTTTTGTTTAAAACATTTCAAGCTAGAAAATATAGGACTAAAATTGTATCTTAAAATTATATGAGATATTACCATTCATTTAATACAATTTAATATTGAATTAATTTCATTAGTTTTATGGTCAATGACCCCAACAGAAATCAAGTGTCATACTTGACCCATCAAATTGGTAAGAAAATAATAAGGCAATAGTTATCACATATTTTATCAACCTTGACCAGGAAACCCGTGAGTTAATCTACCATCCGAGTACAACCATTAAATTGCAACCTTTAAAAATAATTTTAATTTAAAAGGACAAATATGTGAACAATTATAGAAATTTATTCAATATTTTATTTATTAACTACTCTTTAATTCTAAAACTTTGCTATAGAAAAACTCCGAAGAGAAGAAGATTTTAAAAATGGCGCTTTTGCAAACGCTCTGTTTCTTTAGTACACCGAACGGCTGCGAGGTGCATGAAACAATAACCTCAAATTTAAACGTCACTCGTGGTTAAAGTGTCAACCGAAGCATATTGCCGAGGTGTGAAATTGTTTTTGAGATGATTTTTTGAAGAAAATGAAATAACGTGGAATAATTGCATTGGACTGCGTACCGACGGAGCTCGCTCAATGTCCGGACACAAAGCAAGTCTTCAAGCATTAGTTTAAAGGAAAGTACCCCATGCTATGTCAAAAAAATATGAACGAGGAACTGAACAGCAATTTTACAAAAGTTATAAAAATTAGTTTGAGGAAAATATATATATTATATCTCACATTTGTAAAAATTAAAAATTTACGATAATTAAAAGTTAAATGAAAAATTCCAATTTCCTAACTGAACAAAACAACCAGCATGAATTTCACTGATTTATACTTACAATTAGATTAATAAAGTTATTTATTATTTTGCTACTATAAAGTACAGAATAAACGTCATTCAAAAATGTCGTATATAATTGAGATCTCATTTCAATTCAATTTCGAGAAATAAATATTTACAATCGTTTGGAATTTTAGAACTTTTAAATTGAATATAATGTGCAAAAATATAAATCTATTAAAAATAATTAATAATTATTAATAATAATAAAGTAAGACGTACTGTAAAATTTGTTTGCTTTCTGGAAGTTAAATATTCTCGAGGATAAGAAATAATATATTCCGGCGATTTAACAGCCTCATATTTAGATAGAGCATGGAAATTTTCGTTTATGTGGAAAGGATGAAAAGAAGTCTTTTGATTTTGATTAAAAATTTCTTGGATAGCTTGCTCATGGGGAATTGTAACATCGACGGTAACTGAGGAAGTATTTCTTCTGCGCGCAGAATGTTGAGCTTCTTGAAAATCTTGCAATTCACTTGATTCCTTGTCGAGATTACAGTGAAAAAAATTATCTATCGTATCATTATTTGGAGAGTTAAAAAAGAAATTGTTTCTAAGAACATTTCCACCGAAATTGTTTGTAATATTTTCATAAGGAGAACGTCTGTTATTTTGAGGTGAAATTTTTTTATCTGCAATAGTAACTCGCTTGAAATCCAAATTAATATTTTCTACTAAATCTGTAACGCCAAGTTTATTTGAATTGTTGTCTGATATATATTTGATTTGATTTAATGAATCTAGATTGAAATCGGTCTGTGGTATACAATTACAGTTGCCATTAATGTAGTCTTGCTTGAGGGGTGGATAACTCTGTCTGTGATTTCGTAATCGTTCACTCAGCAACAGATAAGTAGCAGTGTGTGGCCCAAAAGTTTTATTAATTAATTCCTGCAAATTAAAATACATCAATTAAAAACACTAATAAAATCAGTAATTTAAAAGAATGTTGTCAGAATAAATTGGGAAACATTATGAATTAATAGTTATAAATATTTCTTAGGTCCCCTTAATGTTGGCCTCCTATTTAATAATATAATCAATAGTGAATTAATTTCTATAAATAAAATAAATCGCCAATTTCAATAGAGTCATGATATTTGGAGCACGCAAAGAACACATGAATGTCATGTCAATTAAAAAAAAACAAAACCAATCATATTTCAATTAATATTCGCAAAATATGTCACATGTTTTGTATAAAATTTGTAATGAATTATTATTGTTGATTGAGAAAAGAAGTCGACATTCATTCATATCGGTTAGGAAACGTGAAATAAGGATCACAGGAAATTTAATTCGAAATTCATTTATTTGTAAATTTCATTTTTCTACAAAAACTCGGTTAATTTCGAATTATTAAAAATAATTAAATCACAACATTTTCAATGATTAGCCAGGAAAACTTGAGATAATAATTTCTATTAATGATAATGAAGAAACCTATCATCATTTTTAATAAAATTGGGAAAAATATAAACCAGCTAAGAAAACTTTGAAAGGGAAACAAGAAAAACAATTGAAAATGAAAACTGTTTCACATTATAAGAAACGATACTGAGATTCATCAATTGAATCGCCATTCTTTTCAAAAGTTTAGGGAAATCTGTAAGACGGAACATTTTAATAATGAAAATATTAAAGATAACTTAAACGGACTTGAACAGTTCAAACGATTTTCCAAGTAAATTTTAATATAGTATATTTACCGGAATAAGATCTGTTTCTAGATAAAGCAATAATTTATTGGTTTGGGAGGCTCAATTTAAAAAATTACAATCCTGTAAAATGAAAAAAGAATGGGATTCTTGTGGGGATGGTTTCTGAAGACAAACCATGTTTCATATGCAACTTGAAGGTATATTGATTAAGGAAATAATGTCATTCATTTCAGAAGATTTTAAAGAACCACAACTACCCTCGAAAACTCTTATATTTAAAATTTCGTATTTGGGAAAAAATACTGAGCATTTAAAGGATGCAAAACTTGCAATTAATGTATTTTTGAGAAAAACCACAGGTTATTGAAATAAAATATTAATAAATGTAAAAAATAAAATTATTAATTCTTAACAACAAAGAGCACTGTCGAGTGCTATTTAACCATGCGTTACTATATCTTTCGTAAGCTTTTTTAGTAAACTTCAAACTTAGGTAACTCGGCGACCGACAACAGCACGCAAAAATAAAGGGAAATTAGAAAATATTAAGAACAAATTAATTTATTCAATTTTATTAAAAAGAAGTCAGCCAAAAGAAGCGTATATTATTGAAGTCTACATTGAGACGTTATTTGCGACACTGCGTAGATAATCCATTAACAGAATTGTTCCCTAAAAGAAAAAATAAAGCTTGAAGGCGTCGATTAAGTTGAACGTATTTTGACTTGGACACTTCTGTATTTCTGAAACCGGATTGCTAACGTTGAATCAACAACTTCACGCTATCTGGCTCCTTCTGGAAATGATCGACAAGCTTGTAGACGGACATATTCCATAATTCCAAATCTCCACTTAATTATTGAAACGGGACAGATTGTCGTTCACAAGATCGAGAATATTCCAAAGGTTCAGCGCAAACCCACCGCATTTTCTTTGTCAGCCGACGTAAGTGTCTTCTCAATAATTTGTGATGTAATCAACCAATTCATCAAAAGCTGTTGGCAAATCATCTACTAAAATGAAGCCGAGTCAGCAGCAGATTTACATCCCCATGATAAGACTCTGTTATATGGAGATCTTGAACTTTGCTCCAAAACATTTACCGAGATGGAAGAAAAATCCTGCTAACTGGATGTCCTGGAATACAGCGTAATTCGGCCATCATACAATTGGTTTTTATTTATCACGTCAAGTAATTTAGCTTTGCTGTTATGTTTTTCGATGTTTTCATATTTGAGCTCTGCGGCTTTGTGGGGTTATCAAAAAAACATTGCTTGAACTACATCTAGCTACAACTAGGTTATTGTCTATATTTTTTTACAACAAGTTAATTGGGACATTTTACAATTGCGTTTAATATGTCGCGCCAAATAATTTAGCGTCTAGGCTGCGTCATTTTTTAGTACACCGACTAACTCGTAATGGTCTTGGTATCGAATGTGTTACTACGACTCAAGAAAAATCTGAAATTGATTGGGGATAAAGAAATTCACATTAAAATTATTAATATCCAACAAATTTGTTAGTATTAAGATTAATTTAAAAGACTGAGAAGAAAATTTGATATTTCATTTGTCTTCATTTTGACAAAATATCCAAAAAAAGAAAACAGATAAAAAGTGACCAAAAATCAAGAATTTATCGATGAAAAGAAAACATATTAAAATCTATTAAATCATCAATAAATAAATATTAAATATTTAACATTTCAGAAATCAAAACTCTCTTTGTAACTTATTGTTAAGCAACAGAAATGAAACGGGCTCACATTTGAATGAATTAATTCATTAAAACAAAGATTCTAAACAATTCAGTAAATAATAGACAATTCAAAATCACATGATATTTTTAGAAATATTTAGCAAGAGTCAACTGACTGATTGAATAATGGTGAAATATTCCCATTATTAGTAACAATCCCATGTGCAAATTGTACACTACAATTGTTTACTTTCAATTCAATTTTCGAAAATCAACAATTTTGCACTTTCAAAAATTCCATTGAAGCTAACAGGAAAGTAATATAATAAAAAAATTAACTATTTTCAATTGATTTATAGAATTTTTTCTAAAATTTCTAAAAAATTTTTTAGCGAACGAAAATTAAATTTTTAATTTAATTAAATTTCGCACATTTAGAGAAATCATTTGTAGTAGAACAACAAATTTATGTGAAATGCCAACATGGCAACGATATCAGTAAAAAGAGTATTTTGTTGATTAAAATGTTACAATCTAATTTACAGTTTATTCAATGACGTCGTTTGAAAAATGTGAAATTAGCAGTGAAATAAAGATGTCTGTTCGGAATTGTTTATAATTGGTCATGACTAGCGATAATGCGGGCGTTTAGTGGGCAGATCTGAGGCAATCTTTAAGGTCATCGTAAGCAGAGGAAACTTTTCCTAATATTTATTAGTACATCAATTCAACTTAAAAATATCCTTTTAACTAATTACACGTCGGATATTCGTGTTAAATTGCTTGAGTTAAGGGACCCAGAAAATTACCTGTTATCGAAATCCAGGTGTTGTAAAGGAGAATTTAGGTACTAATAATTTCTTTTTGAGAAAATGTTGTTTTTAATGTAATATTAAATTGTTTATTTTTAAACTTGCTCAAATTAAATACCATTTCTAATTTTTATAAGAAAGAATTCAATGCCTTTTACGTAGTTCCAATTCGATCCTTTGTGTTCTCGATAGTGATTAACGCCCAAAAAATATACTAAACTATAACCAAATTGACAAAATATTAAAATCAACAATTTATTGATAGCACTGTAAATTTGCAATTGATTTTATATATTTAACATAATTCGATATCTTGCAACAAACTTTCTCTTACAATAAATAAATTTCTTATAAATTTTATAATAAATTTATTATTCGATTTTTGGGTCTCTCTGATTTTTGCCTCTAACCTAAATTTGATTTCGACCACAAGAATTTGCTGCAGAAAAATTAGGATCTATTACTTTCTCCAAGTCATTTGACTTTTATTGTTTTGATTAATTTATTTTTTAGAAATTTCAATTTTTTGGATTGATGTCAACATGTAAAGCAGAATAAATTTCAGTTTTGGTAATCATACTAGATTTATTTTTATTTCTTCTATCTGTAGTGCATCCGAAATTCCAATTTATAAATATATTAATTTAATAATTAAATTACAAATGCATTGTTAAATTAAGAAAATTAAATCATGTTGTTTAAATATTTATTTTTTATTTTCAAACTGCGCCACCATTTATTTCATAATGTATACAAAACCATAATATTTTATTAATTTGACGAAAGTCCGATTCTGTAGACTCTCGATTATCCAGATATTTTGATGACTTAAAATTAAAAATTAATAAAATTTATTTCTTAATAATTTTAAAACGAATCCAAATAATCATCTTGAGGTAATAATTTCTAGTTTACAAAAACATAGGCCATGTCCTTGAAATAAATTCCCGCTGATGAAGATATGAAAAATGAAATTTTAACAAATGAAAAAATTATAAAAATCTTTCAACCTCAACTGGTACCAAATGATTGTGATGATAAGACAGAAGATGATATGTGTGAAATCCACAAACATGCAAAAATTTCGAATAGTGAAGCGGTTAGGGTTTTTGAAAAGATAATCGAATATATTGAACCGATAGATGTGATACTTTTAAGAAATTAGCGGGATTGTGCTTTTAAGAAATACAATAACTCCAAGGTGTAAATGAAAATAACAGATAATAAGAAATAATTAAAAATCATTTTAGTCGAATTTTCTAATTGTTAAAAACAAAAATCTAGTTATTAAATTTAATAATTTTGACACGTTTATAATTTATAATATGCAATATTTTATGAAATACAAATTTTGAGTTTTGCTATTTTCTATTCGTTCAAGAAATATGCTTTTTTTTATTGAATACACTTATAATCTCGATTTTCCGGAAAAAGTAAAATAAAAAGTCGGCCTCGAGAGTCTACTGTAATTGGATCAATAATCACTCAATGATAAATCAATTGTTTACGATAAATTAACTTTGTCGGATCTTTGATTGTATAAATGCATTGCTTGAGGAAATTCTGAATTCAATCATCAAAAAGAATTGAAGCATTAATACTGCACAAACCAAATGATTTTCTTATGATTTTTTGGAAGCATCAACATTTCAAACTTTCTGGATTTTCTTATGAATATATTTTAAATATTGTTCTTATGTTCAGGCCCTATCGACTGTTGAAAATACGCGTAAAATTTAAATTATTAGTCTAGAGTTTGGTCATTTTTGAATTATGGCACATAAATTCCAAAATTCGAGTTTCTGTAATGGTTTTTTAAAGACAATCTTTACCATTTGTCAACCTTGCCTTAGATAAGTCGCAAGTAAATAAGTCAATGACCATATGAGCATTTTCATACTCTCAAACTTGATGTTAAAAATCCCAACTTCAATAACGAAACAAATTGTACAGTCAAAGCTAAAATTTTTTATAAAATTCTAAAAATTAAATACCAATAAATATGATATGAATCAAAGTTGTTGATATAAATTATATATTTCTTTCATATATAATACCACCCAACAGATTTTATCAAATAATATAAGTTTTTCGATTATTATTTAGCATTTTTATATTTAAAAATTGCAATTAAAATAAACATCTAATGTGAATATCAAAATGATAATTAAAAATTTTGAAGGAAGATTCGGGTAAATAATAAAAAAACCCGAATATTTACCTGATTTTAATAATACAAATAAATGTTTTCGAAAATTTATTAACTCTGTGTAGTTCCATTAAAATTTTTATTATTTCTATTCATAATAGCATTAAATTTCATTTATCCATTGAAAAAATTATGAAATTCTCGATAGAAATTGTTAATTAATTATATCTAATAAAAATTGAAAAATAATTAGTTTTCTCACTTCACAAATTTCAGCACGATTTATACCACATCTTTCCATTATTTGAATAGCATGCTCATTGAAATCAAACTCCTATAAATAGGAACATAAAAATATTGCTTTTAAATATAATTAGAAGTGATATTTATAAACTGTATTTATGCGGAACTTTTTCATGCTTATGTTTTAGATAGACGAAAAGAATCTCCTCAAATTCATGTACTGTTCATGATACGTAGAAAAATAAAAATAGCGTGACGGTCTTCAATTTAATTGCTTTTTTTAAAAAATTTCATTATTATATAACAAGGGTGGGCACGCATGAGTTCAATGAGAGACATTTTCCGAAAATTTATTTTTTAAAGAGCCACCATAGTGAACTACATATTTTTTTTTATTTCATTAATTTGATTAAAAAAGACTTAAACGCTATTAAAAACAATTATTTCAAAATTTAAGTAACAAACATAAAATATAATAAAAATCCATTAATAAAAAGTAATAAAATTTCTTGAATTAACGAAGACTTTTGGTCAAATCTTTGAAATTTGGTGTATACTTTGTTAAAGCTGTTCGCAGCAATTCTGTAAGATGCTGATTGGTCAACTGTGAACGATATTTCGACTTCACGAACTTCATTGTGGAGTACAAAGATTCACAACAATATGTTGTACCAAAAATTGAAATTAGACGGCAAGCAGCTTGTTTTAAGTGTGGATATTTTGCCTCTGGTACGAGTTTCCAAAATTCAATTATAGAAGTAACTTTATGGTGCATTTGCAAAGCCTGGTCCTCTTTCATATCTAATAACTCCAATTCCCCAACCGCTTTTTTAACAAGAGTAGTAAGATGTGTCACCTCCAGGACATGTCACCTCCAGGACACATATAAGTAGGTCAAGTTAAAATTAAGTAGATCAAGTTAAAATTATGTAGGTCACGACTATATAGGTATTAAAATATGTAGGTCAAGTTACTTTAAATATATGTTACCTCCAGGACACTATATAAATAAATAAGTCAAATTAAGTAGGTCACGACTATATAGTTTATAAAAAATATGTAGGTCAAGTTATTTTTAACATGTATCCCTATAATATATACATCATTCAAAAGATATTTGAGAGTAGAGTACAATGATCATACCTTCAAAGGTGTATGGTGAATCCCTAACCTTCAAAAGGTGCAAAACCCTCGAATTTTTTCAAACTCTATAATACATGTCATTCAAAAGGTAATTGAGATGTGAGTATGATGGTCATACAATCAAAGGTGTATGGTGAGTCCTTCACCTTCAAAGGGTCAAAAAATTTCGAATTTTTTCAAACTTTATAATATATATACATCATTCAAAAGGTATTTGAGAGTAGAGTGTGATGGTCAAACCTTCAAAGATGTATGGTGAGTCCTTACCTCAAGTGTCAAAAACTTTGATTTTTATTCAAACTGTAAATTGATCATTTCAACAAATTTTCAATCCCCAAAATAAATTTCCCAACTCAAAATTTCCCAAATTTTAAAATTCCCGAAAACAATTTTCCCAACTCAAATTTTTTCAAAAATTAAAAAGTCCCAAAAATGAAATTCCCCAAATTTCCCAACTCAAAATTTTTCAAATTTTAAAAAAGTTTTTCAAAACTATTTTCCCAAATTTTCCAACTAAATAGTAAAAGAATGTTTTACATTTTTTTTTTTTTTTTTTTCCTCGAATACATCAAACCAAAAATTTAACAAGGTGCGTCACACAAATCTAATTTGAAATCAAACAAATGAATTTAATAAAAATTAAAATCATCGACATACACAACCGCCGTTCGCCCGCCCGCCCGCCGCCCGTCCGCCGCCCGCCGCCCGCCCCGAAGGGGCTGGCGCGGCAGTTTGTAAATTTGGTTAGTTTGAATATTATTTTGAGTATTAATAACAAAGGTAAAGAAATAAATGTTTATTAAATGTATATAGTATGATACTCATTAATATACATTGAACATGCTTTACATTTGCGAACATTTGAATCATGGCATTTAGAACATACAATTACATGTCCGCAAGGTAAAAACAAAACCGATACTTGATTTTCTTTACAAATGTAACAAGTTAAATACATTTTCCTACCATCATTGAGTTTTTCCTTAGCTTATTTTCAATCAATTCGGATTTCGATATCCATTCATAAATCAATCTACTACTATATCCTGGTTCCAGCCTTAAATCCATACAATTCCAAAAGCATTCATTCAATGAATCATTATCTACTATTGCTTTGTCTAAATGCATCAAATAAATCGATAACTTCAAAATGCATTTATTGTAATTAAATAAATCAATCAAATATCCAATGGAGGAATGTTTGAAAATTTCTAAAATTTTTATGGTTTCCTTTTCAGTGAGAGTATCATAATTGTTCATAAAATCTTCAACGGTGCAGTTTAAAACTTGAATGATCTCGTGGTCATCAGTAATTTCTTAATAAATTTATGAAAATACTTATATTCTGCACACATTTATAAGAGATACATTAAAACAACTCATTTATTAAACAAGAAAATAATTTAAAATCAATAATGGTAATTTTAAGGATTATCTTCGTTAGATTTTATTGAATAATGGTTCATTAAAAAGGTCTTGAAGAGCTCTATCCAATGGTTATATATTTGAAGATATAATGTTTGTGCACAATATAGTAAGTATTATTATTTTATTATTATTTTTATTATTATTTTTATTAACAAACTACATTCTAATAAAATACTTTTACACATCAAATTATTAAAAAAAAAAAAAAAAAAAAAAAAAAAAAAAGAAAACCGATAATTATAAAACGAAAAAGAGACTTTACAATAATTTCTAATTTACAAAATTCAAACAAGTCCGATCACAGAATTAAATTAATCTTGTAGATGTTGATTGATGAGATCGGGATCTGCTCCTGATTGAATATCATTATCGTCATCATCAATGACATCAACCCCTAAATAATGACCATATGCAAAACTAGAGTTTTTCTCTACCCAAGCTCTTTTATCATCATGATTAGTTTAAAGCAATCTTTGAGTTTTTAAAGGTAAAAAGCTGATGATTTCGGGTTCCTATTCTAGTCTGAGGTACAGAAATAACTGTGTTGTTGTTGTAACAGTCTAAATAAGATTGATGTTTTATATCTGTACCTGGTAATTTTACGCCCTTAGCTCTCATAGTAGATTTATTTCCTAAAAGACTGTAGCACTTTGGTCGCAAGAAAACCCACTCACTATATCCTACACCCTTACTCTCATCCTTAAACTTTTCCTATAACTGAGTCGAGTCTCCTAGAATATAAAGGATGAGAGGGATCATAATTTGAGGTGTCTAACAAGTCATCCGAAATCATCGTGCAAAAGAACGTCAAGCTTTACATTTTTGACCTCTAAGAAGAAACTATCGGTATCACCCGCAACTATATTTATATCACAGTTAAACTGACTCCTATATTTTGATAATTCTATGTACTGTAATTGATACATCCTTAGTTGGATAAATCCAGCACTGATTGTCCGATGTAGCTGGGTCTATCCAAACATATAGACTCCTTATTGAGATGTACACCAAAAAGATCATCATCAATTTTGATGGTTTTTCTAAATGATGGTTTTGATGAATATGTAATTAATTTTTCCGCGGAATACATAGTCGTAAATTTAATCTCTTCTTAAGGTTTTCAACGGATTTACCGTACAAGCTATTATTATACAATTTGAATAAATCTCTGTACAGTTCACTGCTTGCTTCAGCTCTTAGCTGTGTATTTTTATTTATATAATTTTTAAAAATCGGTGCTTGCTTGAATTTTGTAGCTCTATGGATGTGTACAACTTTGGCACCAAGAGACAAATAAAGCTTGAGAAGCCTCCAATGAAGAACATGGTTCTTCTTTGGCCAATGCGTGAGCATCAACTTCTCAACTTTCGAACCAGGCGGGCACATTTTCTCAGGAGCAAGAGGAAAGTCATTTAAGAAATCATGAAAAATTTCTGGAATATCTATATCCACTTCTATGGTATAACCATAGGGAAGGATTTCAATGTCAGCATTCATGCACTCAAGCAATACATCATTCAATCCATCATACACCCAAGTGAAATCAGCAAAAGGAAGATTTTGGCTAAGAGCCCAACCATACAGATTATTTATATCAATATATAATAATTCTGTATTATCAGAAGCAGCAACGTAATGTTTGTTAACAAATGTTAACCCACCACGTATTCCTCCTTCGTAAAAATTGAACATTTCCAGTCCTGTAAAAGTTCTATAGGCTCAGTTAATGTCATAAGCGCTGAGGCCCATGACATACCCGGAATACCATAAAGTTTAGAGGTTCTAGACCATTGTATGCAATGGCCTTGGCACGAAATTGTTGGAAATAGTCCGCAAGGAGGAATACATCCAATTTTTGATAAGTTAACATATAGTCAGCCAATTTAGTACAACGTTGTTGAGTCCAAATAAGTTGAGCCTTAGCATACTCATCTTCAGTAACACCAGACCAAATAGGAGGCAATTCATAAGTGGTTTCAAGTACATCCAAATCAGTCGCATAATCATAAGGAAATATGGCTTTAGCATCTATTATTAGCCTATCAAAAACCGACGAAGTCAAAGGAAGATCAGTTAGAGTTTTTACAGCCTTAGCCAAAGAACAATTAACAAATTGTATGCTGTCGATAAAACGAACAGCTAATTTTTAATGTGAACAATCATCGAGATAAATTTCTCTGTGCTTGTGGGTATTATATTCAAATTCCAAGAAGGAAAGCCATTGAGACCATATTTTAAAATATGGTGTAAGTCGTAGCCTCGTAAATTATGAAATACAATCGGCAGCTGTTTATAAATTCTGCGAGCCATATTACATTTCCTACAGGCTGCACCGAGATAATTACCAGTAAAATGGTCATGATCTCGAACAGCAAGGGATAAAACCTTCTTGCAAAGATAGCAGTTCCTACAAGATTTGAATTGTCGTTCCTCAGCAAAAGTCATAGGTCCTAACCGTTTTTTCCCTTCAAGCTCATAATAAGGTAGGACAATTGTGACAGCAATTTCCTCTACTTTTTTAAGAAATTGAGGTATACAATCAAGACCATAAAACTCGTAATACGATTTTCTATTGTTAAGATTATTTATTAATAAAAGACCTGCTGAAATAGGTAAATGTATTTGATGATGTTTAACATCTTTAGGTAAAACCGATTCAAAATCGGCATAAATAACAAAGGGTGGGGTGATTCTCTTTGAATGATTTTGAAACTCTAAATATTTATTTTCGGGTAAAGTGTAAAGGGTTGTACCCGTTTGATTTTTACTGCATAGGGCCACATGTTTAGTGAAAGCATTGTCTAATCGAAAACCGTTAAGACAATGTGGGCACCATTTGCATCTTATTTGAATACTACAGTCATTATTACGATGGCAGTTCATTAAACGTGTAATGTTGGTCACTGCGGTGTAATGATAATTATCCTTATTTTCCAAGAGTAATAAATAAATTGGAGTACCGATAGTAACCGTTGATCTGTGAATTATACTTAAGTGGGGATGTTTAAAAACATAGTCATTAGGAACCTGATCATCATCAACTATCACAGTAGGGGTATAAGCCAGAACATTTATGGCAAGATTTAAGTCTAAATTTTTCTTTCGAATTTAGGTATATTACACAATTTCATCGGACAATCCGTGACTTCATTGTAATTAAGAATATTTAAAAGATTTCATATTTTGAAACTCTTTCAGGGTGGCTACCTATTTCATCTTTTTTCAAGAGCGCGAGAATACTATAAAGGAAACACTTATGATCCTTATTTTTAACATTAATAATTGCTCCTTTAGATTTCAAATCTGCGGGTGTACGAATGTAACTATGACCAGATAGGCGACAAATAGGAGCAAATTTAGTCAGAATGAAATCAATCTCTAAGATATTAATTACTCTCCAGCCACTACCTAAATAGGTAAACTTTTCAATTTTTTCGTTTAACTTATTAACTCCCTCAATTAAAAAGTTATCCGAAAAGATCTCGGCGTTATTTGAAAAGTAGTTGTCACGGATTTCCCATCTTTTTCAAATCTTATAAGAATAGCGAATTGAATTTTGACGCTACCCATGTTATTTATTTCAGATGTTAACTTTTCAGTGATTTTATCCGTTATTATAATTTTAATTAATTGTGAATCGGCAATATTAAATCGAATAGTTCGAATGGCGCCATTTAAATTTGATTCTATTATCGGCTCAATCGCTAAAGATGATCCACCTATTTGATTTATAGTATTTATAGTATTATCATTATTTATATTTTCATTTATAGCATTTATAGTATCAATATTAAGTAGGTAGAAAGTAGCCCACTGCAACAATTACCCCCCCCCCCCCCGGGGGGGGGGGGGGTTGTTGCAACTTTTTTTGTTGCAACTTTTTTTTGTTGCAACTTTTTATTACGCAATTGTTGCAACTCACATTTTTTGCTTTCAGGGATTTTTGGTCCAAATTTTTTTTTTTATCAGACTATAGTGAGGGGGTCTCGATGGTCCTGGGATTTTCAATACAAAAAATTTTTTTCTATACAAAAACGATGGTCCTGGATTTTCAATACAAAAAATTTTTTCTATACAAAAATCCGACTACCACTAAAAAAAGCATGGATTTTTCTAGGCCAATTAATGCGGGTCTCCTTGGTCCTGAGAAAAAGGTGGTCTACACTAAAAAAGCCAAGGAATTTTCAGACTATAGTGAGGTGGGTCTCCTTGGTCCTGGAATTTTCAATACAAATAAAATTTTTTCAATAGAAAATTCGACTATCAATAAAAAAGCATGGATTTTTCTAGTTCAATTAAGGTGGGTCTCCTTGGTCCTGAGAAATAGGTGGTCTACACTAAAAAAGCCAAGGAATTTTCAGACTATAGTGAGGTGGTCTCCTTGGTCCTGAGAAATAGGCGGTCTTCAATAAAAAAGAGTGGTAATTTAAGGTCTCAGGATATTTTCAATACAAAAAGCTGGTCTTCAATGAAAAAGCATGGTAATTTAAGGTCTCAGGATATTTTCAATACAAAAATCTGATTATCACTAAAAAAAAGCATGGAATTTTCAAAGTAAATTAATGCGGGTCTCCTTGGTCCTGAGAATTTCAATAGAAAAAGGTGGTCTACACTAAAAAAGCGTGGTAAATTTTTAAAATAAAGTAAATAATGGGTCTAAAAATTT